>JAVSBS010000995.1:13458-23841 GCA_033124195.1 Coracias cyanogaster | reverse complement strand
CTGATACAATTATGTCCCTGTCACCACTGATGCTGTGGAGCAGGCACAGGGGTGGTCCCAGACGAGACTCAGTGGCAGACAGGAACCAGATTCAGGAGCTGGATTCAGGAGTGTGTGGTTGGGGGTCGAAGACAGAATGGGTAGAGTCCTCCTCAGACGCCGGCCATTGAAGAAGAGAGCTTGACCCTTGTGATCTCTCAGCTTTATACTGAATATAACGTATATGGGATGGAATCTCTCATTGGTTAGAGTCACCCATTCTGGCTGCTTCTCCCCACAGGTGCAGCCTTTTGCTTTCTGCACCCCCCAACATGGTACACAAGAGTTAGCAGTGACCTTGGTCTGCACAGGTGCAAGTATAAGCAAGAGCCTTTCTGAACACACCAATCCTTGTAGTAAACTCTAAACATGGAGCGTTATCACTGCGAGAAGCAGACTCTGTCTATGAAAACATGCTGCTAACTTCAGAAAGTGCAGTTAGTCAGCAGAGACTCAGCTGAAAATTCAAATCACTGCACAGAATTGGTTCTGATCTAGCTGAAGCCGGGACTATGTGGCTTCCACAGGATGCTCTAACATGGAGAATGGAGCAAATGTAAACTTCACAGATGGCTTGGATTGGTGCATTTTTGCTCTGTATCGTGATGGATACTGTGCTAATACAAACTGCTGATCTGATCTCAGTTGAAGGTGTAATTTTTTTAAAATGCTTAAAGTGTAATACTTGCAATTCTCTGAGCTGATGTTTGCCTTTCTCCATGAGTACTTGCTGAGTCGTCAGTTTTTAGAAGTAACTGCTGTTCCTGAAGGCTATTTGTAAACAGATGCAAGTACAGTGCAGAAATATTCGTTTCTTTTTAAAGTATCTTCAATTCAAGAAGGCAAGTGAAAGTAAGCCTGAAAATAGTGTGTGTTTTAGCAAACGGAGAATTTGGAAATTTAAAGAAGAGCTGGCTCTCTGTACTGAAAACTTGTACTTACTCCTGTGGGTTATGACAGCTGGAAAAGGTGGTAATATTCCATAAAGCTTCTTCTGTATGGAACTGTTCTAAAAGAAAAAGTGCAATATATTACGGTGTTAAAGTATTTTCTACTTAATTGGTAGCAAGGTAGTTCGTTAAACAGCAGCTGCTGACAGGAAGTGTTTGCGTGGGTTGGATTTCCAATCTCGGCGATTCTGTGATTGAATAACTTAAATCTGGAAATATTGAAAGAATTAGCTTAGGAGCATTCGTAACCTGTAATGTGCATTTTCAACAGTCATTGGAAAGCTGGGAAAATTGCAAAAGATTTGAGAGAAGGTTAAGATTGTGTCTGTATTTAGAAGAAGGTGAGTAGAGATTGAGAGCTCAGCCACACTATGTAATTGCACTGTGCAGCCCATGTCGCAAATGTTGGGAACCACTGTGCAAGTCACCTTGCTGGAGGCTTTGTGTGGGGAGGAAGAGTGATGATAGGGCTGAAAATTGGTTTTAGTGTCTCTAAAAGGGAGGAATTTGACAGAAGCCTCTCTGGAGGAAATTGTAGCATTTGGATGCCAAACATCAAACACATCCTTCTCTCCACTGCTTCCTTTGGGGGGTGGATTATGGACTGTGAATCTCAATTTTGAGGTAGGTATCAAATTTTGCAGTGTAGGGAACTGCCTCTGTTCCAAAAGGAATATGCTTTTCTCTCTGCAGCTTTTCTCTATTTACTGTTTTCTGCTAATTTGTATGCTTCCTTGTTTTTAGCGATGTTGCAGTGCTCCTTCTGAGGCTTTTTCTTTCAGTAGATACTTGAGCTTCTTGTCTTAGGGCTGTGGATTCTGCTTAAGGCTGAACATCACCATACCTCTGTCTGTGTCCTTACAGATTTACCTCCAAAGAATCCAGGCTGTCCGGACGGCCCAGGCAATTCTAGACCAGTTGTCTGTCAGGCAGGTACGAGTTTACAGCAGAGTATTATAGCAAAGAAGATCTGATAGGATATGTAGAGAAAAGGTTGGGAGGAGAGTGAGCAGAAGTAAAGTGCTGATAGAGTAAGACTTCAACACTGATCATTTTCGTGTTTGCATGCACATCCTTCCTTAAGTTACAAGGTCAATCGTGCAATTCAAGGGAAAAAAGTACCTCTGAGATACTGTGCTTCAGATGACTAGGAAGGGGAAGATTGTAGCTCTGATTTCACTGGACTAAGGCTACAGTTGTGGCACAGGAATTTTAGTAGAGGTCACATCAGAAGTGCACTAAGAAGAGAAAAGCAATGTTCCTGCAAGAGTTGCTCAGCACATTTTCTACATGCTTACGTTTGCTAATCAGTAACTTCAGCTAGTACATTTCCCTGCCCTGAGTTGTAGTTGCTGGAGCTGAAAATTGTCTTCCCCGAGTCCTGTCCCAGGCTGAACTGTGTGTCCGGAGACCCGCTGCATCTCCCTTCTGATGAACGGGAAGGGGCAGCTCAAAAGTCAAGAGGTGTGTTAGTGCTGTGACAGTCACTTGTGGTAGATTTATAGACTTGAAAGTCTTGTATGTGTAGTTTAATTCTTTCCTCAGCTTGTGTCTTTATTAGTTGGATGTGGTTTTTTTCAAGAACAGATCTCTGACCAAAAGATCTCTTCGAGAACAGGTCTCTGACTTAAACCTGTTACATATACTCAGCATGCATGATTTTAGTGGTATTCGTGTCTCTGTAGTCAGAGACATGAATATAGAGTGTACACTTAAGTGAAAATCTTATTTATGTATTTACAGCTTTTATATGAGTATATGCTCAGAACTGCAATTATTTTTTTTTATTATTTATTCTTTTTGGAAGCCTTTTTTACTTACAACCTTTCAAATTTAATTTGCAACAGGCAGAGTGGCAATTGAAATCTTCCCTTGTCATGGTCAAGAGCCTTTACAGTGAACAGCTACAGAACATCAAGAAGTTTGCTTGGACCTTTGTGACTTGTGAGGTTTCTGCTAACAGGAGCATGCCAGGGTACCTGCCCCTTTATTGACTTGAAGAGCTGGGGCTGTTGGCAGGCTACCGTGAGGAATTGCTGGACCATCATCAAAGGGACCACTGGCCAAGTCAATGGCTCTTGGAAATCAAAACATGCAAAGCACAGGCACTTAACTGTTTTGCAGGTGATGCTACTCATCCCACATAGTGGAAGGGCCAGGAGGCTCTGGCCTGGCAACTGCTGTGCCCACAGATGGTTTACCCGTGCGTTTCCTTCCAGCACACATGGTGTGCTTTGGATCCTCTGGTGGAGTGGTGTGACAGACTGAATGCTGCTATTTCTCATACCATCCCTGCTCCAAGAGAGTCTTACTGTCTAGGTCTGTTGGCGGGACAGGAGGTTGCAACAGCAGCTGTGTGAGAGGGATACCAAATCTAAAAAGATTCTAAATAGATACTAAAAAGTATCTCTTATTCTTTACCCTGCTCTTTCCTTAAGCAGCAAGATAAAAATCATCCCCTTCTCCCTCCCAGGCTTGCAGTTCTCCTTGTACCCCTCTCAAGGAGTCAGGTAACTGCCTTTGCTTTGCAGAGTTTGAGTTGGTCTCACTCGAAGGAAGACATTCTTCACTGTGAAGGTGGTGAGGCACTGGAACAGGTTGCCCAGAGAAGCTGCAGATGCCACCCCCCCGTAAGTGTTCAAGGCCAGGTTGGATGGGGCTCTGAGCAAGCTGGTCTAGTGGGAGGTGTCCCTGCCACAGCAGGGGGGTTGGAACTAGATGATCTTTAAGGTCCCTTCCAGCCTAAACCATTCTGTGACCATTTGTGGCCAACTCCCATTTACCCATTATGAAGCCTTACTGGTGCATAGCCTATCACAAGGCTGAATACTGAAATGGCCTCCATTTTCCTTAGTCTTCCTCTCCTTTCCTCGACTCTCTTAGTTACTCAGCCTAAGGCTTTGTCGTAACTTATGCTCACATACTTTCCCTATATTTTTTTCAGAGGCTCCTGATTGCTCAAGTATCTCAGTGAGAGGAATCCTCATTTCCCATCGCTGCAGTGGTGAGGATCTGCAGCCAAGTACAGGGAAACCTGCTCTTAAGTAAGGATTAACTTCATTGTCATATCATGTACAGTTGCAGCTCACTGAGAGGCTTCCATACATCTGCACTTGCATTACATATTCAGTTAATATGCTCAGTATGAGAAATTAAGGGGGAAAAATTGGGGACATTTGCTTTCGCAGTATTTTCCACTACAATAATTCTGGAATCTGGTAAGGTAAGAGATTTGTGCAAAATTAATTACTCAGATTTACTTAATGTACATTCTTTTAACTGCTGATGCTTTATTTTTGCTCTTTGCAATGCTTGACAATATGAAATAATCACAAAATAACTGCTATTTAAATGTGTGTAAGGATTTACAAAGCAGAGTGTAATGGACAAGAGGAGTCCTTACTCTTCAAGAGCTTCCATTCTATGTCTCTCAGAGCAGGGTTAGTGACTGAAACTGTGGGTGCTTGTGTTCCAGTATTTATGCTGCTGATCCTTAGGGACGTGCTGGTTTTTTAGAAGAGAATCAAAGGAAGACAAAGGGCACTTGCAATAACTAACAGGCGTTCCAAGCTTAAAGTCTGGCTGGAAGGAGATGTGGAGTTGGTAACACGTGAAAAGGGTTAAATCAATGGGGCTGGTACTTGGCTGGTATGTGGGATTCAGGATAGGATGCAGGAGGGACAAGATTAATATGACTGTTGTGAAACTGGTTGAAAATGAAGGAAAGATAGCAGCACTGTTCACGGAGCGCTAGTGATTGGCTAAGCATATGAACTGCATAAACCAGGCAGGTTGGAGGATCCCATCCTACAGCTAATTATGTCTAACAAAGGCTGTCTTATTTTTACTTACAGACGTTTACAATGGGTATTTATTCTTTTGGATGTGAAAGGTTGCTATTAGCCCCCTGACATGAAAACACTTCTGGCAATACCAAGCTTGGGTCCTTGCTTCTGCGCGTTCTTTTGATCAGATGGAAGAGTGCTACCAGAGGTACAAACACACAAGGGAGGACAGCTAACAGCACACAGATGGCCAGTACCCAAGGTGGATAAAGTTTCTCTTCTTTCATAGGGAAGCCTTCCTAGGGAGATAAAAAGGCAAGTAAAAGAAATAATTGGTAGATACACTTACATTTTGCTATGATTTGCATTTTCTTATGCTGTTACAGTAAGGATAGCAGAAGATTTGCTCTACAGTGGTATTCAGTGGCCATGTCCTATGTATGCCCTTCTTCTGGGTGTAAAGAAGGCTGTAAATGTTTTACAGTTTCGAAGATTTATAGCTGGAAGCATGACATTTCGTAGGGATGCAGAAGTTGCCCCAAAAGTTATCAGACTTTCACCTTCTCTTGGCTAAACTGTGATTATTCATGTTAGTACTCAAGGTTTTTCTGGTTTCAGCCATTACTGAGCATTCTCTTTGTCAAATAGGGAGAATGTGCATGAGAGATTTCAAGGGAATGAAGATAATGCAATTTCTGCAAGTCTATGGCTATGAGTTTTATTTTGGGGTGATAGATACCTAATGGCCTTTGGAAGAGATACTGCTGCTGTGTAATACTCAGACCAGAACTGATCTTCAAACTCCCACGCAGGCCGTGCTTGAGAGTGAAACTGCAACTGGTGTGAGTAGTGACATCCAGATCTAATGTTCTCAGCATCGATGTGACTCTGGTGCTGACTTAACCAACAGTGTTCTCGGACCAGTGCGTCCCTCCCTGTCTGCCTGTCAAGAGTACCCATTCATACATTCATCAGGGCCAAGTGATGTTGGTAGTTCTCACTGAGACATGCTTTGAGCCCTGGCATCTGTTATGCAGCTCTAAAGCTCTGCTCATGCATTTGTTCCACCTCTGAATGCCCTGTGGGTGTGGACTGTCGATGAGACGTTTCACTTCAGTTCTCTGCATTACACGTATCTGTAAGAAATATGAGCACGGGCTATGTGGGGCTCCTCAAGAAAGGGCTTTGTTAACAGAAATGCATTTTAGTATGTGCAACCTCTGTGCATACTGGAGCCTTCTCATTCTGAGCATTGCGTCCCTTCAGGCAGCATTATGTAGGAAAGCAGTAGATGGCAATGATTTTAAAGGATCTAGTAAGGCAGAAAAATATACAACTCTTGCTTTTATTAGAAGTTTTGAAAATGTTTGGGAACATACATATTTAGGGTTCCAGGCTGCATAGCTTGATGGCTTCTGTATCTGAAGGGTAACAAAGGCCACGAAGACAATTAGCAGGAGCAGAGGGCTTATAAACCTCCATGTGATCTGCCAGTAGAGATTGGGTTTTCGTCCAGTCATCTGTTTCACATCTTGACTGAACCTTTTAAGAGGAGGCATGTTTATGATTAAGTCAGATCTAAGTGGTAACAGTTTCACTTTTTCATATTTTTCTCTAGGTCTTAAACATATGGTAAAGCTCCCTAAATCCTTTCTATTCCATACCCTTCCTTAATAACTTACTGTAGACTTAAGCGAATAATAATATCAGTAAAGTAGGTCTTTATTGATCCCTACCAGGGATGCATGAGTAGTTTACATTGTCAGTTTACATTACCTGAGCACCTAGTCTAAGGTTTCTAAGCACAGATAAGTAATGAAAATATTACAGCGGTTCTGTAGATCTATTCAGACATTTTAAAAAAGAACAAATGTAGCTTGTTAGGAAGAACTCCAAATTAACCAGCACCAAATAAATCAAATCAGTTCAGGGACAAAATTGTTGCAACCTAAGCCAGCTTCCTCTGCAGTCAGTAATGGCGGTTGTTTGGACGTGGAGCTGATTGTTTATGAGGACTGGATTATTTATGGCCTGGGACTTGCCACCACTTAATGCAGGAAGTGCTCCAAGGATCTTAGCAGTGGATCTAAAATTTTTAATGCACGGTCTCTAGCTGTAATCGAGGAAACTTTTTTTTTAGTTTCTTATTTTAAAAATAATAGGCTATGGTAAGACTTAAGTTGGGATGATACTGAAGGACCTTGATGTGCTACGGCCTTGGCCAAACGTGAATTCGTTACCTATACAGCATATAAACTGATCCACAAGAAATCAGGGCCCTCATGATCCCAGTGCTGGAGTAGGAGTTGGAAAGGTGAAGTCCCAACACATAACTGAGTAAATTACAGAGGGTAAAAGACTAATCTTATTGAGAACTGCAGAAATATCTGGACTGGAAGGTCCCTGATTAGACAAGGCAGGTTTATTCTAAGTCAAAATGAGATAAGGTTTCTGGCATTTATAATTACAAAGAATGTAGGAAAGCTTTTAAACTAAAGAGTGAATTTAATTAGTATCTGTGACTGCAGAGATTCTCAACACATAGGTTGAGCCTTTTAACATGAGGGAGTTACTTCATGTTGCTTACTGTGAAGCCTAAGGGGTAAAAATAAACAAAAAATATGAATGTACAAAACAGGAGGTCAGTAACAGGAGGATATTTGAAAGCCAGTGTACCTCCTCTTGACCAAAGACTTTCTAGCTTTAGATTTAGGATCCCCTCTTCCATAAGAGTGCTCCGCAGAGATCATCCTTCCTGCTTTACAAGTACAGGAGACTTGAAGCAAAGAATGCTCATTACATTCACAGAACTGGTAAGTGCTACGGAAATAAGTTAATATACCTGTACGGGAGGCAGATGCTTTTTGTCTCTTATGAGAAAAGGATTTCATCTGTTTCCAACATACCTTTTAATTTGATAGACATACGCAACCCCAATCACTTCAAAGAAAGCAATGACCAGAAGAGGCAACGAGGCTGCATAGCTGTCAAAAATGTCAATCCAATAACTTCCCGAACTCAGCGTGAAACACAGAGCAATCAGGAAGCAAATGATACATATTATACCTAAAGCAAAAAAGGTATCTTTGTTACTGGAGTACTGAACTGAACTTGGTGAGTACATTTTTGTTATAAATTATTTTTGCGCTTGTTCTAGAGATTTTTATACTCTCTCCCTCTACGGATCTGCAAAAAGCTTTTTTTGTCCTTAGAGAAGCTAATACTGTTTCCCAAACTCAGTTTTCTCCTGTGTGTTGGTAAGGAGGTAGCACTCTGTTGCAAGAGGAGCGCACCCGTGTGACTCGGAGCATCCTTCAGTTGTTAGTACTTCCAGCAGATAGCCTGGGCTGGGCTGTTGCCCTGTGTTAATTGTTGACTGATGTAGCAGCTTCCAAGTGCCCTCATTTCCCTGCAGTCATAAGCTCAAAGCACAGGCACCTGGCACCTGGGAAGTGTGAGGGCTCCCTGGATTTCTATCTCCAGTTTCTTCAAAGGGCCCAGAACTACAAATATGTCTCTCATGGCCCAGTGAGTATGGTTTAGGTTTCACCACACTTCTGTACAGTCAGTTCCCCGTTAGCCAAGATATGGATTTAGGGTAATTGAGAAAAAAAGTAGGAAGGAGGGAAGAGGTTTCTGGATGCAGACATGGGCTGCGAATCAGTTTGTGTGTCCTTGTGCTGTGTTACTAACTGCTGCTGACTCTGAGATGGCCTTTGGTTCAGTGCTGTGTAGAATTGGCTCCCAGAGCTGTTGGTTGGTTTTTTTTTTTCTCAAACAAAAGCTCACAATTGGAAAATCAATTTCAAAGTAATATGGTTACCTCATAAAATTGTAAGTAAATTTGTTTCTACATTAGATGTTGTAAAATGAGAAGGATGCAATGTAGATACCACGGGAAGACTGCTCTAAAAAAGGCATAACAGCTATATTCCCCTTAGGAATTTAAAAGGGCACATTGTAAAAGTGTGGATCCAGTACTTTGAACTGGCAGAAATTTCTCTAGACCAATTTCACGGTCGGATCTCTCAGACTCTCACTGAGTCTTGTCAGGGGTAGGTTGGGTTCGGTAACTTTCTCTGGTTGGAAGTATTCCAGTTTGGGTGCAAGAACAGGATCGCACACACTGATTTCTTAGTTTCCAAGTGATAATTTCCTACTTTGGTGTGTTCCCACTAAATGTGAAATAATCTGCAGCAGCATAAACCTGAGTGAAATAGGGGTGAATGACCTGTCTTGTAGTGGTGACAATGTGGTGATTTTGTGAGCACGTGGTTATGGCAGAGCAGCTGATGTCACTGGTTGCCTGAAGTGACTTGTTTAGGTACCAAAGGCTTAAGTGAAGGGAAGGTTCTTCCTGATGTCTACAACAGGTCAGAGTGAACTTGACTCCAGGAATAATAGCAATTAGCAGCTTTCTCAAACTGAAACAGCTTTTGCAAGCTAAGAAAAAAACTGTCAAGGGCAATATAATACTGTCATCTGACAGCTTCTGCCGTAACTGCTACCTCATCTGTGTGCTTATCTTCTGCAAACACAATCCACTGCCCTTAATAACACTAGATAGTGAAGTTCATGTTACAAATTCTTAATCCTCTGATAGTTACAAAGCAGTTGGTAGTTTGTGCATCAATAAAGAAGCCACCTTCTTAGACCAAAACAAAGCAAATACCTTACCAGATAATAGCTCTTTGGGTATTGATTTAGATATAACTTGGAGCTCTAGAAGAGGAGTGAAGACTCCCTCGATGTTCCCAAACATAGAAGAAAGGCCCAAGCTGAACAACATTATGAAAAACAGGATGGCCCAGGCCTGGGAGCCTGGCATGAGGATGATGGCTTGAGTGAAAACAATGAAAGCCAGGCCAGTTCCTGATACACTCTGAGAATTCACAAGCAGATAAAAATACACATTATAATGGTGTAAATGTAGTTTCTCATGCATATGGAATTAAAATACACTTCTGTCCTTTCCTGGAGTCAAGGGTGCTGGTCTGCCTGTGGGGCTCTGTGGCAGCCAGCAACTGAGAAAATGGGTAGGAGCACCTTTGAAGATTAGTTTTGTGGTGATAATGTGTAATTCTGCATGTTGTACCAGACAGCTTTGAGCTCAGACTGTCCTACAGCAGTGTAATTATTTCAAACTTTGAGAAATTGTTTTGTTTCATTATTACATGTAATATATTAATTACAAGTAAAGTGTTACGTTGTTATAAGAAAAACGAAGATACCAGTCCTTCTACATATTTTGTTCAAGGGTTACTGTGTTGAAAGCATTTATGGTACCTGATCAAGTAATTCTTGAAGGTCACAGCTTTTCAGTTTCAGCCCAGCAATTTTATCTGGATGTGATGAATTTAGGAAACTAATCCAGACTGTGTAGTTCTGTCGCATGATGCTTTCTTCTGGAAGATCAAATTCGTTGATGATACTGATAATGTTCCTGCCAGAAAAGCCAACATATAATTAGTTTAAATGCTTGTTGGTGTGGCTGGAAGTGCTATGCCTTTTATTCAGATATTAGTAGAAAGTTGTGTTATTTTCTGTAGCAATATGAAGGAAAATATTAAATGAGAATTTGGATAGTTAGGAGAAAATATTCAGACTAT
>JAVSBS010000988.1:0-14625 GCA_033124195.1 Coracias cyanogaster | reverse complement strand
CCTCAGCCTTTGCACTTCATATCCAGCCGTTGCCTTGAAGGACCTGAATCAGCTTCACAAATGAGAAATTTATTTCTACCTTCCCTTGGCTTAAACTGCTACCTACATCAAATCTCCCTGTACTTCCAGACAACGGATCATGTCTCCAAACACTTCAGAAGTAATATTTATAACTAGAGAGAGGCAGAAGTCATTTCATGGAAACTTTCACAGATTCGTTGTTGTTTTTTGTTGTTTTGTTTGTTTGGTTTTTTTTAATTGGAACAAACAATACAACCCTCTCCAGGAAATAAAGTGTAAAACACCATGTGGGCTGGGTCAAAACACTATTCTCTTCTCGTTTTGATTTTTCAAAAACTGTGCCTTATGTTTGGTAATATAAAATAGCTGAAAAAATTAAGCCAGCTTTGAAGTGGAAACTCAGACTCTTCTGTGAAGGCCACAAATAACTTCCTAGCATTCTTCATTTCACTATTGCAAAGAGAGGTCAGAAACTTGTCAACTAAATCTGCTTCTGGAAGGCTACAATTCCGATCACCTGGACTACTCCAGCACAGGCAAAAATACATGGAAAATACTGGAGTGAGACCAACAAGCACCACTTCTGCCCATTGTCTCCTTCCTCCCACACAACGCAAACTGGAGAGCTGTCTCCAGGAATTTGTACCGCAAAGTGGCTCATCCCCTCCCAATAAATGGCCAACAGCTACAAAGGTTAGCGACTTCTGGATGAACTCAGATGTATTTCTTAAAAAGACCCGATTTGAAGCGTTCTTGATTTGAAGAGTTCTCAATTTGAAGAGTTCAAGTGATTCGAGAACTTACCACATGGACTAAGAAGCTTCAAATGTTAATGACTTCTGGGAGAGGTTGAATTTCTGTGCCTTTGCCTGGTAGACAGGAGAACAGTCTCACCTCAGTGCTGCTCCCCAGGCAGAAATGCCTTCTCTAGGTCAGCCCTCAATTGTCTGTTTGGCAAGAGGAGTTGTGTTGGAAAGACCTACTAGACGAGCACTGGAAGTGCCTCAGTGGAAAATTATCTTTCAAGTGCAGACTGCGCTCCTTGGTCTTTTCTGCCTCACCCCATTTTTCAATACAATTTTCAAAGCATGGTTATGCAGGATAAGAAGGTTTTTTAGCAAATGGCCTGATTTAAGACTAGCTCCTTGAGATGTGCATTTCCAACAGCCTTCAACAAAATGTTTTTTACTTTTCTATAGAGGAAAAGACGCCAATTATTAAGTCAGAAGAGAATGTTGAAGAGATGAAGCCATCACCTCTGTCTCTGAAGCAATTTGTCCTGATAGGCTGCACAAGGAGGCTGAAGAAAAGCGCTGTAATTTTCATAGAATAACTGAATCCAAACATCAAAAGTGTTACAATGATCCCTTCTTTATGCAAGCCTGGAAGGTTAAATATGATTCAGGAGCTGTGCACAGACCCCCTTTTAGTTTAATTCCACAGCAGCTCACATTGAAAGTCTTAGTAATCATTTATGAAAGATAAATGATAAAAAAGAAATATACCTTTAACATATTGGTCATTTAAATTAAGAATCAAGCTTTTGAAATACTGCATGTTCTGTTTTCTGTGTCTGAGCATTTTAGACAGCACATAAAAGGTATCCTTTCTCCTTTTGGATTGAAAACACAGAAGTTGAAAAAGGCTGGAGCTGCCAGTACTAAGAGATCTGTTGCATTTTCTGAGACAAAGCTTGAGGAGCATATGAGGGAGGACAGAAAAATGCAGCTTCTTCACACTTACCTGCAGCCCCTGGGGCAGAGGCTATGTCAGGCTCTGACTGCAGTTTGTCACTTGGTTGCCCTCCTAGGAGCCAGTCCATACATTCGTGTTCTTTTAACCGAAATTTCTTCTACCTGAATTTCTTGTATGTGTGATAGTATTTTTTCAAACTTAGAAAATTTGTGTATTTTTCCAGATTTCTTTAAACAGCACTGCTAGCTGTGCAGACCAGGTCCAATATCCCAGCCCATCCTTCAAAAACATTTGCAAAATGAACTGTTTGAGTTTCCTATTATCCCATGGCAAAGGACATCCCTGGTGTGTGGGTGGCAGCACCAGCTGGTCACCAGCCACCTCCGAGCAGTGCATGGGGCACCTCTGAGATGTGCATGTGTATGTTTTGTACCTCAGGGCACTCCTGTCCTGGACAGAAATTGAGGACAATCAGTCTACGTGACCGGCAGGACACAAGTGGCCATTCTCCAGGATGGTCCCTGGTCCACTGATTCCAATGTGGGCTGGGGCAGGGCTCCATATAAATAACATGATTACCCTCCCTTGTTCCTTTTGCATGGGACAATGAAACAATGAACCCAACGCCTGGAAATAAACACCGGCACAGAAAGGAACGTTTACCATTCAATGTATTATTCCCTTGTGTACAAAGTATTTTGCCTCTATAATAGCACACAGGTATTGAAATACGATGGCAAATGCAGAAAGACCATACAGACACGTCTTATAGGTCTTTTCATTTCCTTTTGAGTATAAGCAGAAAGAAAAGAAACACTGTACAGGAAAGTGCTTGCAAAAAAACCCCCAGTTTGTAGAAAAATAATGGCATTGATATACAAAACCCAGAGCTGTTTCCTGAATTAGAAATGTCTAATGTCTCTGGTCCTCAAAGTCTGTTCCTATTTAATGAAGCACATTAGTGAACCACAGGATCAGTGCTCTTATCATTTCTTTTCCCTTATAGTTTATTTAATATTTTTTTTAGGTTTCTCTTGCTCTGTTAATAGCTGCTATGAAACTATATGGTAGAAATGATTGTGTACAGGTCAAAACAACATTTCTTTTTATAAATAGCCATTCACTTCATTAGAGAAAATATAATAAGCCTGTACTTTCTAAGCACCACTGTTTCTTTCTAAAGTTCATAGTGCAATTTTCCCTTTTCCCCTACAGAAGTTATACATGAACAATTATCATTAAAAAGTCACTATTGCATTACTACTCCTTTCCCTTTTTCCTCTTTCTCTTTCCCTTTTCCCCTTTCCTTTTCCCTTTTTCCCCTTTTCTTTCACCTTTGAAATGGTATTTTTGGCATTTTTCTCAGAAAGGTAGAATTTATTATTGCTACGCACAGACATACAATGTAGGTGAAAAATTAGTCTTTCTAATATATGCTCATACCTACTTATGTGCTATTAAGCCCAAACCCTCAAATTATGGGTATGAGCCTCATTCTTTCCTCTAAGTTTGAATATTAATAAGAGCAGCAGAGGCAGACACAGAGTAAGTGTAGAGCACCGGTTGTTTAGCTGCTGGACTGTGTAGCACAGCCCTGCTCCCTGTGAGACGTCTCCTGGCTGACGTGAACGCGTTGATCCCTGTCAGGCTGACAGGTTTCGCTCCGAAGGCTGAACACAGCCCCGCGCACACATGGGTTATGAATCCAGGGATCGGATCGTTTATCACTATTGATCCGACTGTTTTGTAACAGACTGATTACACATCCTTTGGGGAGCTCTGCAAAAGACTCACACAAGATCCTGAGGTTGCGTTTGTTAACTCTTTGCACCCGAAATGGAAAGAGTTACCTGAAGTAGCAGAGAAGTCTCTCTGGTTTTCCAAACTGCTGGCAATTTTGTGATGAAAAGCTTCCTTTCCGTGTACTTTGTGCTCCTGGCTGCCCCGACATATAAGGTGAAGGGGCAGCATCTTCCTATTGCTAAGTAAAATTGTGGACAAAGAGATAAGGGACATAGTCATAGACTACAAAAATAATCTGGTCACATCACCCCCGTTCAACGTGCTATGAAGCTCTGCAAAAACATTGGTGTGGCACAAGCAGCGGGCTATCTACAGGCAGGAGCCATCGCACAGCCACCTTTGGCGTCTACAGGAGATGTCTCCTCAATATATATATAAAAAAAAAAGCCAACACTAAAGGTCTGATTGTACATGGGATTGCGGCTAGGCAAGGAGCGCAGATGCCTTACCAGGAAGATCTGAAGCAACACAGAAGTAGGCGTAAAGCAGCTTGTTTTTGAAGGGGGAGGCAGAGTTATCTGTAAGTACAGAGTGATCTTGTTGAAACGAGGGAGAGGCGGCGCTGAAGCCTCTCTTTGCAGATGGTCTGTGAGTGAGTAGGAAGCCGGGGAAATGCTGCAGGTGCCTGCAATGGAGTCCCCCGGCCAAGAGGAAGGAGCAGCTTGGCTGGGGGTGTTGTCCCCCACCCCCTGCCACGGACCCTGCAGTCCTCAGTGGCCCTGGGGGGAGATAACAAGGCAGGGATGCTTTCGGCTTCACGATAGGATTTAGTGACAATGTTTGTAAGAAACTGCAGCGCTTCTCAGCGCACAGCCCAGGGAAACATATGGCCTGATCAGCCTGTCTGGGATGAGTTAATGCCCTGCTTCCAGATGGAGCCGGGAAGCACAGTGGCACATGCAATCAGGAGACAAAGATGTTTTTTTAAACAGTGAGTTCACTTCAGAGCCCTATGAGGAAGGGGCTTGAGCTGAAGATCCATCTGCTGGAATTTTCCAAAACCTGGCATAGATCTTCGTTTATTTGAATCGCCTGACAATTTTTCTGCTTTCTTCCCTTTTTCACTGATAAAGGCACTGGATTAACTAATAAACTACAGAGCATTAATAAATATCATGTTAGCACCAAACCAGTGCTTTTAGCACTGGCCACAGAGGTCATGTGAAATTCAAAACATACCTAAAAGATAAAGATTGCTAATGCAACTAGCACTGTATTCATTGTCATGTTTTCCTTGAGTGCTGTCGGCCTAATCCCTAAAAATAAAATTTAAGCACATCTTGTCTATTTTCCTTACACAAAGACAGATTGAAATGCCAAAAATACCCCTATGCAGATTGTGTAGCACCGTAGAGGGCCCAAGCAGCCCGTAACTGAAGGAAAATTACTGATTGAAAGTAAACAACTGAATACAGTGACAATAAAGTTATCACTTGTCATAATGCTACATATAATGTAGAGTACGCAAAATGCAGTGGTTTGACTGCAGGATTTAACAATAAAAAATAAAAATAGTAAAAGCAGCCTTAATATAATGATTTTACGTACAAAAATATTAAATCAAAATAAATAATTCCAAACATAAATATTATACTGTACATTAAGAATATGTGATCTATATACACACATCAACAGATTAAAAAGTGGAAGGCAGAGGTATTGCATCACTATCCTTCATCCATCTTATCTCCGCTAGGTGCTCTCAGAGAACCTGGAAAATACCGACAAGGTGCACATTAGAGTCAGACCATCATCTTCACCTCTGAAACCTGTAACTAGAGAGATCGGCACAAGAGCGGAGCCCAGGTGGGTGCCAGTGAGGTGGGAAGTGTGTTTCCAGTTATACCCATAAGGGTTACTGGGGGAAGCAAGGACTGGGAGCATGGGATCCCATCACTCCTAGATGCTGTATGGGGTGGGTGGATGTCACTGAAGCACTTGATGCACGAGTGCTTTTGCAAGGGTGGCCTGATCTGTTCCTTCGGGACATTTTTGGGAGTGCTGCAGAGGCAGCTGGGAACTCACCGTTGCTGTAACACTTGAACATCGAGGCCTGTTCCAGATGATGGAGTACACTTCCCACAGTAACCTCCACATTTTCCTACTACTTTGGTACCATCCTGCAGGCAAAATCAGAAATAACATCTCACATAAGGGCTCAGGAACTCCATGCTGTGGAAAGGCCAGATCTGGGTTATTCTAGCCAGGGTATTTAACAGAAAATGTCTTGGGAGGAAAACAAATTATGCCTAAATCAATCTATGAAATCACTGTTATATTTAAATATATGCAGACATAATTCTCTTTAGAGCTGCCAGGTCAGATGGTGAACACAAATAGGAAAGCGTAGTTTTGATTCATTACACTGAAAGATGCCCAAGGAGAAGAGCATTTGGAAGGATATCTCAGGGGTATCTGCTTTCTCCAATTTGCCCCACAGTGCATAACTGCACTGAGTGGAAACCTTGGCTCATGTAAGAGCAAAACCACATCTAGACAATAACAGCTGCTTAGCTGCGCCTGAGCATGTGAAGGATATGGGAAAGATATTTACAGACAATACCAAGAAATATCAGTTTGGAAGGTAAAGTCCTGGAGTGGCTCCAGAGCCAAGATGAGGGAAAGCAATGGGGTGAGGCTATACTACTTGCTAAGGTGCCCTCCCACCTTAGGTCTGCATTTCCACAGCCAAGATACAAAAGAAAATGTGGAGTGGTCCTGGGGTTGGCCTGATCTCCAGGAGAGCCCAGCAAGTGTGACGCAACTCTGATCTTGAGCCAGGAGACTAATACCTTCGTCTGGCCTTCCTTATCCCACCTCTACAGAGTCTTTCTTCTCTTGGTCATTACAATGGACAGACAGGCCTTGAGGAGAATTCAACCCTCAATTACCAGAAAATTGGACTTAAGTGCAGGAAAAGCTTGCACAAAGCATTTCTTTTTAAACGAGCTCCATCCTGCCCTTGACACTATTGATCTCAGATTGCAGCAGGCTGCTATCATCTCTTCTCACTATGCCTTTCTTTCTTCTGTGCCTGTGGGCAATTACACCCTTGGAACAGTGCTTGACAGATGCCACTGGGTGATGGAAGTAAGAGTTGTCTCATAGACCCCTGACTCTTAAAGTTTGTTTCAATTCTGCCAGCTGTGATGGTGTCTACTCTTCACAACCTGAAAGTCAGCTGTCTTGGCTTCTCCTTTCTGAAGGCAAGAAGAATAGCAAAGCACCTGCCAGAACTAACATAAGGGGTCTGTGCTGGTCCTCTTCTACCTACACTGGAGGATGCTTTTCTGCAGCATGGTCAGACCAGTAGCATTTAATTCTACTTTAAGAGCACCAGCACTGACGAGGCCCATGGGGTCAGGGGCTCCCCAGAGCCAGGGAGACTGAAAGCAGTACAGGAGGAGATTTTGCAAGTTGCTTTTTGTTAAGTGATTATGGTGACCTCCTTTGGAGAGTTTTAACATGGGTTAGTGGATGACTCACATGAAGTGAGTGACTGCATACAATGCTACAGGCTTAGGGAAGAGTGGCTGGAAAGCTGCCCAGCAGAAAAGGACCTGGGGGTATTGGTCAATAGCAGGGTGAATACAAGCCAGTGTGTGCCCAGGTGGCCAAGAAGACCAACAGCATCCTGGCTTGTATTAGAAACAGTGTGGCCAGCACAAATAGGGCAGGAATAGTCCCCCTGTACATGGCACTGGTGAAGCTGCACTTTGAATACTGGGGTCAGTTGTGGGCCCTCACTCCAAGAAGGACATTGAGGGGCTGGAGAGTGCCCAGAGAAGGGCAATGAAGCTGGTTAAAGATCTAAGAGAGCAAGTTTTAGGAGGAGCAGCTGAGGGTACTGGGATTGTTTAGCCTGGAGAAAAGGAGGCTCAGGGGAGACCTCATTGCTCTCTACAACTACCTGAAAGGAGGTTGTAGTGAGGTGGAGGTCTGTCTGTTCTCTCAAGGAACAAGCAATAGCACAAGAGTAAATGACCTCAAGCTGGAGCAGGGGAGGTTTAGGTTGGACATTAGGAAAAATTTCTTCACAGAAAGGGCTGCCAAGCCCTGGAACAGGCTGCCCAGGGAAGTGGAGAATCCCCAGAGAAATTCAAAAGCCATATAGATATGGTGCTGAGGGACATGGTTTAGTGGTGACCTGGCAGTGCTGGGTTAATGTCTGGACTTGATCTGAAAAGTCTGTTCCAATCAAAATGATTCCGTGAGTCTATGGTTCTAAGTAACGGGCAAAGAGATCCTGTGTTTCTCCAATTTCAGAACCTGACACAGAAGCAACAGTGTGCAGGCACACAGTGATGGAGGTTGCTAAAGGGCAGGCAAATTAAGCCTGCCCTAAAAGTTCAAATTTGGCTGTGGAGTGACTTTGAAGGCCTGCCTGGCTTACCTGGAGGCCTTAGGTCAGCAGAGCCATGGGCAAGGGACTGGTGTGCCGGAGTGCAGCACGCACTGGAGCCCAGGTGACTCGAGTCTCTCCTAAGGAAGGCCCACATCTTCCACACTGTGTTAGCAACCTTTTGGGAACAATTCCTACTCAGGGCACTCACCTGGCACCCAGACCCTCTCCTGCTCTGCAGCCCCGACCCTGTCCACCCCAGTCCTGCCTGCCATGTGATGCACTCTCCATGCCGGACATCCCAGACAACTAATTAAGGATGTCTCTGCCCCACGGCATGCAGAGTTATCAGCTTCGCATTTAGTAGGCTCATTCATTAATTGCAATAACTCAGATCAAGTTAAACCCACTAGATCCCTCCTCCTCACATACAATTACAGGCAACACTTTAACATCCTATGTGAGGTTTTTTGCAGTTTCTACTTGGAAGATATGGCCATGAAAGACAAGACTGCAATTAAAAACTTCTCATGAATGTAATTAAAATGACAACTTACTGGGGATTTTTGAATTTCCGACACTGCGTAATTCCCTTGCGAGAGCCACTTTGCTGTTCCTGTTAAGGACAGGCCTGTCCCATAAAGGTCTATGCTGAAGCGACCCTGAAAAACAAGTAGATGGGTCTGGTTATCCCAAAATGCTGTGTTTTGGCCTCCTGTGGCTTGCCACAGTGTCACTTTTCTAACAGGATCTTGCCAGCAATGTTTTCAATTTTTTCCATCGCTCTGATAGTGATTAGCACATATTGTACAAATCACAGCTTGCCTCCGGTTAGGAATTTCCTTCTTGTTGGTGGCTGCAGGGAAGGAGGGGCCTTATCTTGGTTTTTACTGCTTTTTCTCGGGTTTGCACTGCTTTTTCATGGTTTGCCGGCTGAGGGCATTCTTGGCTTTTCCATGGCAAACTGCAGAGCCTGACATACTCCAGCAGCTGATGGGAAAGGTACCCCAGGGATATGCTGCAGCTGCTCTCGCTGCTCCCTCTTCAACTGGAGAGGGCACACTTGTACTTATTTTCCTTATTTTCCACCAGGCACTTTTTTTTTCCCCTCTAGACAGTAAAATAAAAAAATCTTTCATTTGTGTATTTCTTAAAAACACCCTTCATTCATTGCACCCTGTCACAAAATGCACAAAACAGATGGAAAATGAAGGGCAATGCCTGCATCCAAAACACAACACCCTGGCTTTTCCCTTACCCTCATGGCAGACCCCAGCCCAGCCCATTTCTGGACCAAGAAGGGATCCTTTGGCCACATCTCCAGGCTGACCCACAGCCCAGCACAGCCATGCAGTACTAGATGCCTGTTAGCTTTGCTCCTTGCACTTCCTGCCTTGGGAATGCTGATTTTCTGTGAGGAGCAAACTGTCTGGGTCAGGTGGATGGATATTAACATTCATGAGCCTTCCTGAGGTAAGAAGTCAACCCCTAAGCCGCTGAGCTGTGCAGAAAAGTGTCAGCTCTGAAAGCAGGGAGGGAAGGAGACAGATGTTTGCCCTCTGCTGTCTGACGCTGCGACTCCCTGCTTAATGCCCCTTGTAAATATGGTCCACCCAACAGCTTGGACTTTTCAAACATATCACTTGTCATCCCTCAGCTCCACAAAAGCTAGGTGTGCTGGGGACACAGGGCAAGCTACCTGTAGCACAATGTTAATTAGTCTCCAACAGACTTTCAAGAAAGCATATTTTTTCCAAGCAACTGGACTGGGTGTCCTACATCACCTTCCAGAGCTACTGAGGAAGCAACTGAGGCTGTGCCCAGCTCCATGCTTTCATGGCCAGGCACTGTGTGGTCCTGGTTCAGGCTGCATTTGGCTGATGCGCAGGCACCATCTTCATTTTGTCAGTGTTTTCCCAGTCCCAAAGCGGAGTGAGCTATGATCCCACTGAGCTGTTGTGAAAGTAAGCAGCAGGACATGGGGATGGTGGGGCAGCAGCTGGCAGGTGCTACTGTGGTCTCTGGCAGATGGTCTCTGTCAGTGCAGCAGCAGAACCCTGACCTGTTCCTGCCCTACAAATGCCCTCTCCTTCTCAGGCCTTTCCCAACTTGAGCTGGCATGGCAGGAGCCCCCCACTGTCTGTCTGTCACCTTCTCCATACAGGGAGGTTATCTCACCCATCATCTTGCACCCCTGCAAGCAGTGGCTTCGGTGGATACGAGATTGCAGAGCACAGAGGGAGGGGCCCAGTGCATCCCGATGGCCTGATTCACTATTGCTCTCCCTGCCCAGCATCTCCACCAAGCCTTGCCAAAGACTGAACCCCCTACCTTCAACTACAAATGCAAAGCCCAGCCCTTCTCCTACAACTTACTGCTTCTTCCTTTTCTCCTTTACTGTTGTCTGAGGCCCTGAGGAATGTCCCTTAGCCAGTGCTGACACTGGCCTGATACTAACCTCACATATTCCCATACGGAGAGTGGAAAGGACTTTCTGCACAAAGGGAAAATTTCCTGATCGCTGAGATGTTAATATAACACTCACTGAAGTTAGGCTGATGTGATTGGCAGTAATTAACAGAAGGCCTGAACATAACAAATGGCACCAATTCCTGTGAAATGCTATTGTCAAATACCTGTGGGCATTTGGCTGCACTGTAGCAGTCCCCAGCAGTGGCATAAGGAACAGGTCGTCCATCATGTGTCCGTGCAAACTGTAGATCAGTCGCTGTAGAGAATAGTTGGTAAGTAACACAGAAAGAAAGATGCAGGGAGAGAGACAAAATAAATGTAAACATGCTCTTTGCTAATGTTTAAATTCATTAAAGCTGGTTTCATACATTAATCTTGAGTGTCAAGACCACATCTGCTGGATATTTAATATTATATCACCAATTCATCCCACATGTGACTCCCTGGCACTGAATTTAACAGGACACTCACACACTCAATGTTCACAGCTCAGTTTAAGTACACTGGTGATTTAGGAACTAGGCATAAATAACAACAAAACTCAAACACATGACTTGAGTTTTATTTCTCTATCAGAAAACTTCCCACTTTCAAGAAGCCCACGGGACCTCCTAAATCTCTCTTTTAAAAAAAAGCAAACAACCATCTCTGTGCCCTCCTGGCTGCCCCAGCCCAGGGGTCGGGGTTTCAAAGGGAATTAAGAGTATTTTGCTTTAGAGGGATCTGAAGTAACTGAGACTCATTTAGATGGGGATGTGAGATAGCTCCTGTCTGACAGAGTTAGGTGCCCAGCTCCTTTTGAAATTCAAAGGAAGCTAGTATCAAATTCCCCAAGGGTGGTTCCTTTGAGATCTTTACCTAGGAGCTTTTACAGACTATTAGTAGCTTTTTACAGGTTGATAGACTGGGAGGTCTCATGGCTAGAAAACTGATTAAAAAACCCCTATCAGATAAAGAGTCATTTTACAAGGAAGGATTTTGATTTGCTAAAAAACCTCTGCTATTTACTGAATGAACCCCCAACAATATGCTGTATTTTTAAAACATTTGCTGGAAACTGATCCCATCCCTGGACTCATGGGGACTTAAACCACAACTCTATGGGATTCTGTGGGCTCTTGTGTGGATGGATGGCTCCCAGCTCCCACAGAGGCTGGCAGGAGTGGCAGGATACCACTTAAATTGCACAGCTACAGTCCTCTCCTTTTCCTCTTCCAATCAGGGGCCCAGCTCCATCACTCTCAATAGAAGTTATTTCCCCATGGTCTGACTCTGCTGAGAGCCTCCTTTGCCTCCCTACTGCACTGACACTGGTCCGGAGGGAGCAGCATCCCTACCCCAGCCAAGTCTCCTGCACTGTGATCTCCTGACATGTCTGTGTGTAAAACCAGGGGGCAGCTCAGGCTGCTTGAGTCCAGTCTGAAAACAGGAGGCCAAATGAAATAAAACCCTTCAAAAAATATACTGGCCTGCTAGGAACATGCAAATATTCATTCTGTGCAGCAGATGCACCACCGACTGTCTTAATATTTTCCCCATATTACAGAGAAATAGTATGAGCGTCTCTGATGTACTCAAGTTGCAGTCTCTAAGTGTAAAGCAGCAAACAGGTGACCAAGTTTAAAAGCAGCTTTAAACAGGAGAGTTCAGGAATATTGCTCACTAGAGTACTACTGCTTGTTTGCAGTTACAGCTGTATTTGTGTAAAAGAAACATTTTTTTTTTTAATGGCAAGGCCCTGTTTTTACTCACTTATTATTTGCATAGTGTTCAGGTCCAGCCTTACTTTGCTGAAGGTGGAAAACCCAGCTGCTGTGTAATCTTTCCTACACTGGCAGTCTTCTCGTCTGCTCCCGTTATACGGACATTCAGTCGGGTTATGCAATCTAAATCAAAAGAAAACCCTTTCTACTCATGACTGGAAAATATTGCCATGGAAAACAAAAATATTGTGAAGCTCGAGATTAAAGGATTCCTTACCTGTATCCATAAACTTCCGAAAAATTCTCTGCATCCCCATTTACAAGGGTCACGTACTCCTTTGGGCTGTCAGTCTGCATCCCAGAGCAATACACCTGAGGGAGAGAAGACAGAATTTTGTCAGGCATCATGTGCAAAGGGATTGCTGAGAAAACCAAAGGTAGAAAATTCCAAACGTGGAAGCGAAGAGCACATGCAGGGTCCTCTTGCACCTTCGGGAAATGCTTTAACTATTAATCTGTTGCTGGAATGCACCTTTAATATCTTTCCTTTGACTTGAAGGAAATATTCGCCATCTTCAGTGACACCTTTGAGATTTTTAACATCTTTGCAACTCCTTGGTAATTCACCTGAAACAAAACAGAAATGTTTGTAGTCACTGAGCAACCGTGCATCAAAATTTCTTCTGTAACACTGTGAGCCATTCAAAGCATCAAAACACTTTGTTTACTTTTAAGAGGTCTCCCTGAAGTGCTTAATGAAATGGCTCCCAATGCCTGGAAACACTGCTCGTCTCTAGGAGTTTCATGGGGAAAGATGCTGAAGCCACAAGAAAGGCAAAGGAAGGTGCAAATCTGCAGACTTACAGTCATGGACATTGTGACATGTCCTCCTCTCTTCGGGTTTCAGATCAGCATGGCACAAGCTGCTGACCTGGTCATTGTTTGTCAAACACTGCACTGACCGGTGCATGACTCCAGCTCCACAGGTGACAGAGCACTGCAAGACAGAAGATAGAGATTCATATTTTATCTCAAGGGCTTCTGGACTCCAGGAGAACAGAGACAAGCTGATTCTCTTGTATCAAGAAACAGCAGTAAAGGCCCAATCCTGCAAAGTGTTCAAACACAGGCTTAATCAAACGAGTGATCCCTTTTATTATTAATCCCTTCATTATTATCATAATCACTAATTATTTCAAGAAGACTACTGAACTCAGATTAGCACTTGAAACACTTTACTGGATGAGGCAGTATTGGTTAAGGTGAACCAACAATACCCTCACGTGAAATTGTTTCACACACTAGGAAACTTGTACAAGAGACAAATGTTCACTGGAAGGCCTGAATGGTAGAAATCCTCTCCTGGTGGCTGGGGGACTTTGCTTGGGACTGACAGGGGCTTCTGAACGAACATGGCATGGGTTGTTGTTTTCTATCCAAATTGTACCGAAAAACCTGCAGTCTCCAAACACTTGCCCTCTGGAAAAATGGCTAAAACTGTGGAAACACTGGGTCATCCTCAAACGGCGCAAATCAAGGGCAATCTTAAGGCTGACATGGCACAAGCTACTGGATCTGCTGAGCAGCAGCTTGTCTGTGCCGGCTGCTGCTGAGCGTTGGCAATGGGAGGTGGGAGCATCTTGCTCCCCCTTTGCAATTTGTTCTTTTAAGTATGTGAGAACTGAAAATTGGCTGTTTCTACAGGTACTGGTTTAGGCCACCAAGGAAATGAAGCTCCTCATCTATTTAGAAATGATTAGTCTAAAGGAATGCACCATGAAGGAGACTCAATCGCTCATGGTATTTGCAACTTTGCCTTTACTCTTTGTCAGGCCCAAATTCATAAAACTTAACTAAGAAGCTGAGCAGGACTCTCTTTGTCCATCAAACGTGATGGTATTTTACATGAAATCCCTTTGAAAATCAGAGATGAGAAGGGTTGTGGCATTTGGTAGCCACTGGGATGTTCAGCAGCCCAAGGCGAGGAGAAAGGTCTTGCTCCCTGAAATGGATACTCTTCGCAGTGGAGATGTATTAATGAGTTGGACAGTTTGCACTGAAATTCTGGGGGAAAATACCATTTAATTGAGGCTGAGGTCTTTGCTGTAACTCTTCTGCCCTGACTCACAGGAAGGATCTGAGGCCTCCTATGGGGCAGGATGAACTTAGGTATCAAACGGCTCTGCCATTTACTGTGACAACTTCCACTATGTTTTGCTTGACTTGACCCTCATCGACTTGTAAAGGTTTGACAGATTCCTATGAATGCCTGAACTGGGTTAATAAATCAAATTTATGGGAGAACCACTACCTTTCAAAGAATGTCAGAAGCCCACAGAAGGGAAGTGTTATCACCCTAACTAAAATTGGATCTTGTAGTTCAGGCCACAGAAGAGAGAGCATCAACACAAATTACTTTAGCAGAAAGACTAAGTTCTTTCCCCTGCCTGCAAGAAGGAAAGTGAAAAAAGAAAGAGAGAAAGAAAGAGAGAGGAAGGGAGGAAGGAAGGGAGGAAGGAAGGAAGGGAAGGAAGGAAGGGAAGGAAGGAAGGGAAGGAAGGAAGGGAAGGAAGGAAGGGAAGGAAGGAA
>JAVSBS010000986.1:0-10088 GCA_033124195.1 Coracias cyanogaster | reverse complement strand
CAGTGCCCTTGGCTGCCTGAGCGATGTCTCCTGTGAAGCCATGGCAGAACCAGAGTGCAAACCCATCTCCATGGCACTTAGGCTGTTGAGGCAAGGTTTTGGAGCCTGGGCTGTGATCAGGGGCTGCTCAGACATGAGGTGCTGCAGTTAGGGATGTTTTCTGCTGCTTTCTCTGCCCATCTGTGTGTGCTAATGGCCATACCCACCCAGAAACCACTGTCTGCTGGGATCTGGCTGGCAGCAGGTAAAGATGTGGTCTTCATAATGCAACACTGAGGTGTTTGTCTGCTTAAAGTTCCTCCAGGATCCACCAGTTTGGGATGCAGGACGGACAACTCTGTGCACACACCTATTTGCTAGATTTGCAATAGAGAGATTGTGACCGGAGTTGTGCAAGGAGGCAGACCCAAGGGCTGTAACGGCTCCTCTGGCCTTTCCCGCCAGAGTCCAGCTCTGTTCTGGGAGTTGAATGTCCCCTGGACATTCTCTCCGAGGTTCCGCAGCTGTGTGGGGAGATGTCTGCTACATATGTGTTGTGTTTCTCACTCAGTGATTACTCTGCTTTGCTCCCCTGGGGTGAGTCTCCTCTTTCACCTTAGGGAAATGTTTTCTTTGCGAGACTCCTAGGCGGAGCCCTTCCCCAGTGAGCCAAAATTTCAGAGCGCTTAAGGTCTTGAGGACAAGTGCCAGGATTTTCCTCTGCTAGAGACTGGTGCTGAGCTGTGCTGCCATGCTTGCGTATTTGGTATCTGTGACCTCTCAAACTTTCACTCCAGCGGGAGTTGTCATGTTACACAAAACCATTGATCTGTCTAGTACAAATATTGTTGGAAACTTTGTGGTTTTTTGCAATTAACTGATACGCTGATATAGATAAGCAAACCCAAGCTGCTCGAGGATAGAGCTTAATATTCTCAGCAAGCACCTTGGCAGAGCTTAGCAAAATGCTGCATTGTGGAACTGGACATTGTGTGTAATCTCCTCTGGCTGTTTTTTTTTTACCAAAACACTTTAAGCTTACAGATTAAGTATCTCGCTCGTTTTCTGTTCAGAGACATACAGATCAGGAGAAGTGGGAATTTAGGAGAGAAATGGAGTTGCAAAGGCAGCATAGTGTCCGGTTTGGTGTCTTAATGCGGAGGCTTTTACTGTCTGGTACTGTAAATTGTTTATAGGAAATGTGTCTTTGTTTTCATAGATAAGCAAACCCATGCTCTGCACAGGAAAGCTTTCCTGGCTTAGCAATTCCCTGGCAGTGACTGACTGATACATGGTGGGGTAGTGGGATTCTGTGACCTCCTCGCCTGGTCAGGCTATTGACTTACTCTTTGTCTTTGTTTAGCAGCTGTTTAACACAGCCCCTGATTGATTATCTCACTTGTTTCTACTTCAGGCACGGAGTTGTTGGCTAGCTGTGTGTGCTAACATTGATGTCTGTTTCAGCTGGGAAGGGGTACCCCTGCAGCACGTGTAACATTGTGCTGAACTCCATAGAGCAGTACCAAGCTCACATCAGTGGCTTCAAACACAAGAATCAGTAAGTAACGTTCTTGTCTAAGCGTGTTTCCAGCCTCACTGTTCAAATCAATGGCTGAAAATATAACTCCAAATGCAGTTCTGAGTGTGTATTTCCAGCTGACTTGCAAGCAGAACAGGATTTGTGCAAGCTTGCTCTGTCCTGAAGCTGATCTACTCCAGCAGCTCCCTCTGCGGACAGTGCTGGGATGCTGCTGGAGTAGAAGGGCCCGGCAGTTCCTTTTGGTTCTTCATTGCTCAGCCCAGTGCAGACCTTTGCAGTGAGTGCATCCAGCCTGACAGCTATTAACCAGCCTGACACCCAGCCTGACACCGTTTCTCTAACAACTGAGATTTTAATTTAATTAAACACAGGCTCAGCTGAGATCTGCTTGCCATTCTAATCTGTCTTGGGGCTGCTCATCTTGAAATTTGTCACATAGTCAGCACGCTCCAGAAACCTAGACTATATTCCTGAACCTGCTCTCACAGCTGGTGGGCTCAGTAATGGCATCTCCTGCATATATTATGAATCTGAAAGAAAATATAGGCTCCAAGATGGTTAATACAAAAAATACTTGTTCTGGACACTGTCAAAGTTCAGATCTCCGATCTCAGAGCCTTCACTAAAAGAGGCTCAATAATGAGCCTCTGTTGGCTTGAGAGCTTCTTAGAAGAAATAGGCATTAGGAAACCCTACCTGAAGTGAGGACAGACTCCTGGCCAAATTTCCCACAGAGGACAGGAGGAAAACTGGGGTCTCTTGTTACCTATCCATGGAATAATGGCCCCACGGTCCCTTGGCTCTCTGGAGTACTTGACTGGAAGATGTGTGTTCCATCCATCATCCTCAACAAGTTTCAGCTCTTGAACGTCACAGCTGGATCAGTGAATAGCAAGTATCCCATTGTAGAACAATAACGCTGAGGATGTTCCCAACACACGCACCTAAGTGTTCCCTTAAGGACATGGATGCTGTCCGGGTTTGCGCAGCGACACAACTTCCTTTAAGAAAGCTGCTTCTGGATTCAGCTGTTCAGTCCTGTTCCAGGCCAGCTTTTGCAGTCTGAAAAGAGCCAGGATACTTGCTTTGTAATGGAAGCTCTTTACCCATCCCTGAGCTGTACGATAGCTAATTCTGCCATGCTGGAGGTGTCTGTTTACACACATGCACGGAAGACAAGGATGGGCTTGGAAGCATTTCTGGCAAGTTGTTGACTTGGCTACAGCAGGCTGTTGCTCCAGTGACAGCCATGCCTGCTGAGCAGTGATTGCAGTTGGCACATTTCAGAGCACTTCTGACATGGTCTCCTTTTTTCCCTTCTCTTCCTCTTTTTCCCTTCTATGTCCAGGATGCCAGGAGCAGTGCCAGTTGTTGGACCGTTCCCGCCACAGCAATATGTCCGTGAAGAGTCAACTGCCCCAGGAGGCTACAGTTACTTCAGCCAAGACTTCTAGAGCAAGTTGCAGCACTGTTCTTGGAGTTGTTGGTGGCCCAAGAACGCACATCCTTTGCCAGCCCACAATGGTTTCATTATCCCTCTGGATAAGCAAAGCCCTACCCTCCTGTATGCACCCATTGAGCAGAACAGGGACTGAACCTGTCAGGAAAAGGATCCAGCTGGAAGAGACTTGCTAGAGAGCAAATACTTCACTCCCTTAGAGTAGTTTTCATTGTGTAATTGCTTCCTGTGAAGGTGGGTGCGGTGTGAGAGGAGGTGTGTATCTGGTATAAGGAGGGTTTGGCAACAGGCTGGTAGTGGCCACCTCCTCCCTCACCAGAGCAAATAATGGATTCCTGCACCTGGAGGGCCAGCATCCCATGCTCGGAGGTGGCTTTTGCCAGGGGAGAGCTCCTAGACCATAGCAAGCAGTGTTTAATGGGACATGGTGCAGGTTGCCTGGCTTTGTACAAACCTAAAACGGGAAATGACCAGCGTGGCATCTCTTTCCATGCCTCCTCTGGTCAGGTTTGTGTGCAGAATTTAATGAGCCGTGGTTGCCATCAGAGCCTTTCGCAGCACCACAGCTGTTGGTTCTGGAGCTGGGTTGTTTGGCTCTGTCTAACTAATTACAACTTCTAGTGTGCAAACTGATGCTGGTGGGAGTGGAGGCTGCAAGAGGGGTTAGAGCTCCTGCCTCTCCAGGCAGCTCAGCCCTTTGCTTTGAGGATTTCCACGTGGAAGAAAGTAACTGTTTAGCCTGGTTTCCTATGGAAACAGGTGGACGTGGTCATTCACCATGTGTGTCTTTACCCCCTGTGACTTACACTAATCTCAGCCAAACTTGGCAGTGGTGGAGATCTCCAAGATCTGAATGCAATCAGCAGAGGAAGGTAGAGCAGGGCGAGTTCATCTTAATTCTGTCGGGGTCTGCATGCAAGTGCAGCATTTTCCCTACTGCCACCAAAATACTCTGGGGAAGGAGGGTTTTAAGGGAAAAGAGAGGGAAGAAATCTAGATGCAGCAGAAAACTAGTATAGCTTGGTCAAATTATTAGCCGAATTAGGTCAAATTATTCCTTTGGAAACCTGCCTTTGTTAGTCCTTTATTAGACACTCCTTGCCCAACCCCTCTGTTAAAAGTTCTTACACATTTGTACCATTCTAAAAAAGGGATGTTCTATATTTCAGAGCTGGAAATTAAGACTGATGGTCTCTTCATGGTGCTAATGTACTAGATCTGTTAGAAAAGGCCCCAGAAGGAAGGGCAGGCATCTGAGACTGTTGTGCATTTTGGGCAAGCTCTTTAGATGTTTTGCCTTAAGCTAAGACGTTGCCTGTTCTCTGCTAGTCCACTGCAGGAGTGATGTGCATGGGTCTGGCCTTGTGTTTCATGCCAGCACTCTTGAGTTGGGCACCCCACGGCTTTGTCCAAGCATCAGTGCCTCTGTGGAACTGAGACTTTGCTAGTCTGTGGCAAACATCCTGCTGTTTTTCTTCCATGGGGCAGGAGGACATGGATGTGGCCCCTCTGAGGACTTCCCTGGCTGGTGAGGCTTGGTGGGGCTGGCAGGAGCATGGGCAATGGCTGCGGGCACACCACAGGGCCAGGGTGGGCTGAGTCAAGCTCCGCCTCCCGTTGCATAGCTCCAGCAGCTGCTGGAGGGCAGTCTGGGGCCCTTGAGTCCCAGTGTTGTGTGCCAGGGGAGCAGCTGAGCCTTTGCAGGGCTGAGAGCCGGGCTGTAGAAGCACTTCCAAAATCCAGTGTACACTCTGGTCAGGTTACGCAAGAAGAGAGCAAGCTGGTCACTAATCTCAGTGCTTGGAGTGAATGCCTTCCCTTCCACACTCCAGGCTGTGCATGAGCTTTGTTTTTCTTTGCCCCACACAGACTCTGCCATCTACCCTTAGGACAGGCTCCTGCTGGTCTGGGTTCGCCTTCCTGATGTTTTCCAGTCTTGCTGGGCTGCTGAGGTCTGACCTTAGTCTCCTGCTACAAAGGGAATCCTTTTAAACCTTGCGAGCTGATCAATGAGCAGAAAATTGCAATGAAGTGAAGGAAGCATTGTGAGCCTGGTAGCCCTGGATGGCCTCCAACTCCCATCTCTGCTGCTGAGCTCTCGTCCCACTGTCCCAGGGCAGGTGCCCGCTAGATGTGCTCTGCGTTGACACCAAGAGGGATCCATTTCCAGCACTGCCCAGTCCGGTGTATCATTCTGTGTACTGACAGTTTTGCCTTCCCCTGTACACAGTGTTTATGTATCTGCTGTTTCCCTAAGGTGAAGCTCTCCAAATAGAGTGTTTATTACTACTTCTGGGTGCTGTCTCTCTGCTAGAGCCCTTCCTGGGATTTTGCCATACTTCAACACAAACAACAGGATGCAGACACCTTTGAAATATTTGGGAGGGACAGGAGGCTTGTGTTCCCGTCTGCCCTCCTTGAGGCCCTGCTCTTGTCTCACAGCACCCTGAGGTACAGACGAAGCTGGTAAGCGCCTTCGTCTGTGCTGCTCTGGCACGCCAGCATGGCCTTGGGCACACCGCAGCCACCAAGATGGGACAGCCTGGGCGGAGAGACTGCTGGCACTTCTGCAAGCTGTCGTGCAGCTTGTGCCGAAAACATCTGTGACTGCCGCAGGATGCCGGGCTGTTCGCTGGCACTGCCGTGGCAGCAGAGGAGTGGCATCATGGCCAGCATGCTCTTCTGCTCTCTGAAGGCAGCTTGCTCGCTGGGTACCCAGGACTGGCTGTCCTGCTCTTCTGCGGGCAGGGCTGCAGCAGAGCACAGGGGACCAGTGCCCTGGGGAGCGGTGTGGGGCCTTGCGCTGGCACCGAGGGTGGCACTGCCACATGCAGGTATTGATGGGAGGTACAGGCTGTGTCCCTCTCCTGGAAGCAGCATGCCTGCTGCTGCCAGCCTGGCCCTCGCTGACCCCTTCTTCTCACAGCAGAGCTGTGGCATCTGGCAGCTCCAGGCCCTGCTGTGGGTGCAGGCGCTCCGCGGGGCAGGTGCAGGGGAAGAGGCAGCAGCCGCAGAACTGCCTGTGCCCCTGGCACATCCCCTTTCCCAGTGGCAGGATGGCTGGCAGCAGCTGTGCCAGGACAGCCACAACCAGGTGGCCCCGTGAGTCGTGCTGGTGGCTGCAGTGCCCATGGTGGGTCTGGGCCAGCCTCATCCCTGTGCTCCAAGCACGGATCAGGTGGGTGCCAAAATCACTGGTGTCCCTGCTCGGCTGGGTGCACATCCTGCTGCTGGACTGCTCGTGGGGGCCCCAGCATCTATGGGCACTCCCAGGCATGACAGGAGGGGAGCTGGAGCCTGGCTGTGGGGCCAGAGCTGCCCACATGCTGACAGAGCGTGGCCATTGTCTCCAGGCTGTGCACCGATGCCAGTGTGCCACCATCCCAGTGGCCCTGCAAGGCTGCAGCCAGGGCTGCCCGGTTCTTCTCCTCGCTGCCAGGGCCTCTGTGAGCATCACCTCGCTGGGCCTGGGCTCTGGCTGCCTGCCCCGGGCCAAGCCCCAGCGCCTTCCGGGCTGGCAGGCACAGCGCAGGGCATGGAGCCACCGCCCGCCACGGCCCCTGCGGAAGTGCTGCCGTCCCCTGCCTGTGCCACAGCCAGCTCCATGGAGCCTGCTCGTCTGAGGAGCGGCAGCTGCTCCTCCAGCAGCGCACGGGGCTGGGCCCTGGGCCCCCCCCTCAGCCCGGGAAACGCAGCCCCGGCCGCAGCCCCAACCGCTGCCATCCCTCGTGGCCCCGCTGGCTCCAGTGAGTAAATCAGGTGCAGATGTGGAGGCAGGGCCGGGCGCCTGCTTGCAATTAGGAGCTGGGAGCATCGGGGTGGCCCCGTTCCTGCCTCGCTCCCCTGCTGCGGCCATGCCACTCCCAGGATGAGCCCCCTGATGCTCTGTGGGGGACATGGCTGGTGGGCAAAGCTCCTGCTTGCTCAGTCGCTTGGTGAGCACTATGGTGTCCAGCGCATGGCATGTGCCATGTCCCCAAGAGCAACACCCATCCTGGCCCCATACACTTTATTCCCTGTGCCAGCTGCAGCCCCAGTGCTACCAGTAGAGTTGGAATGGGTAGAGGTGGCAGGGCTGCAGCAGGAACGAGCTATGGCACTGCCCGCTCTGTGCTGCCAGACCAGCCCCAGCCCCACATGCTTCCAGCTCAGCCCTCAGTGCCCAAGTCTGTGAGTGCTCCTGTGCCACAGTGGGGGCTTGGCCAAAGCCTGGGGCCCTGGTGTCCCTGTCCCCCAACCCCTGCTCCAGGCCCCACGTTCTCGGCTTCCCAGAGGGAGCAGCAGGTTCATGTTTGCCAAGTTTTGTCTGGTTAAACCTTAACTGGGCTGGGTTGCTCCATCGGTCCCTCCCTGCTGGAGATAAGGATGGACAGGTAAGACCAAGGTCTGGTGGGAGTGCTGCCCTGAGTGTGGCTGCTTGCCTCTGGCACAGGACCAAGCCCCTGCAGAGTGTCCTGCCCCTCTGGCTCAGCCCCTGCCTGCCTCGGCAGGTCCCTCTGACACAACGGCAGCAGTTGTGGCCAGGGCTGGAAGCCACCACATGTCAAGGCCAGCAGGTCTGGATGAAGCCAGGAATCCTTGTGCTAGAACAGCCGAGAGCCCCTGTGCTGCGTTGCTGGCCCACTCCCCCAGTGCTGGGGGCTTCACATCGCCCCAGCACGTGGAATGAGCTTGCTTGGCCTCAGCCCCCAACCCCATGCACGGACAGGGAGCTGGGGAGCCTGCGCCCCAAACAACAGCCATTCAGGGGAGGCCAAGAGAAACTTCCAGGAGGAAAGAGCCCCCCAGGCTCCGGCCCCCCAGGAGCCACCGTGCTGCGCGCACTCGCGCTGGCCGCAGGTGCCACCGCAGCGGGAGCGGCGGCGAGCGCTGGGGCCTGGGACAAGGGGCGGCTGTGTTCCCGCAGCCCCGGCTGCCTTCCAAGAGCAATATTGTTGGCACCAGGCAGGCTCCCTGCGCCGGCAGCGCATACACGGGCCTTTCATGCGGGGAGTGGGGATGATTTACTGCAGGGGGAAGGGGCAGGGGCGGGAGGATGGAGCCTCAGCCTGCCGGCAGCCCCTCCTGTGTGCTCGCTGCCATGGGGCCTCACTTGTAACCGAGCCCGAGGGTCTGGCCAGGGGGTCACCTCACCTCAGCTGGGCACGGGGAACAGCAGGGTCTCCCTGCCCCATCTGCACCACGCCAGCCCTCTCACTGCCCCATCTGTGGGGCCCTGGGGTCACACTCCCTCCCTGGGCACCCGCTGCTTCTGAGCTCCCACCCTCTGTGGCTTGACAACCAGAGGGTCATGGGTCCCTTTCAGGGTCACAGCTGATGGGAGCAGCCCATGGGGCAGGGGGGACAGGGGTAGCAAAAGAAGCTGCTAGGGCAGGGGTGCCCCTCCAGCACAGGGTGCAGGGGCTGGCACAATCCCCTCTTGTTGAGCTGCTGGCGTGGCAGAGGCCGTGGGGGTGCTACCGGCAGCGGGTGGCAGGCGGTGGGGCTGCGTTGCTGTGAAGGGCTTTTTGTTTGCTGTCAGTTGCTGTTATAAATCAAGTCAGGCAGCTCGACCCCTGGCCCAATGCTGCCCCATGGCAGGGAGGGGACTGCTCCCAGCCACCCGCAGCACAGCCCCACTGTGGCCCAGCCTGCGCCCTGGCCTGGTAAGGATGCTTGGCATGGCATGGTGTGAGGTGCCAGCACTGGTCCCTTTGCCCTGCTCCCACCCAGCACTGGGGTACCTGGCCAGTGTACGGGGTATCTCTCCATGCCCATCCCAGGCTGCGGCTCCCATGGGCTTCCCTGAGTCCCAGCTCTCCCACAGCGTTCCTGGCACTAGGAACAACTCCTTCTCTCTGGTTTTAATTTGGTTTCGGTTCGAATCAAGCTGAACCAAACATTTTCCTGTGCTTCCGGCATGCTGCGAGCTCTGCAGGGCTGGCTGCTGCTCCATGAAATTGATGTTCTCGTCTGCTTCACGCACCAGCAGGAATGAACAGCTGCTGGGATCTGCTGGCCCTGGGGACTGCTCCGTGCTCCTGCGCCCCAGGCAGGGACCAGCACCCCAGGTGGGGAGCAGTGTGGGGTAGATGGCACTATGGGAGATCATAGCACCAACCAGCCCTTGCAGGGGAACAGTATCCTACTGGAAGTTGCCAGTTTCCCGCACTGGAGCAGCGTGGCCAAAGCTGTACCCTGGCAGAGTGGTCCTGTGGGGTGGGGGGAGACAGTGACAGTTGTACCCCGTTCACAGGACCCCAGGATCCATGCTGAGCATGGGCAAGGCTCCTGGGAAGCTGAAAGATGGCAGCTCTGAGGCCAGATCCTGACCATGTGCTATGGGCACCTTCCATCCTCTCTTACTGGCAGGAGGATGCTCAGGGGAAGGTGTGCCTCGGGAGCGTGCTTGCTTGGTGGGTCTGAGGCCCAGGGGTTCTGAGTGGGCAGGCAGGTGGGCACCAGGGCCCAGGCACAGTGGGGTCTCCCTGCCCTGGTGCAGGTAGGAGCATGGGGAAAGAGAAGGTGACATGTTTATGGGTCAGATTAGGGCCACTCCAACCCTGGCTCCCAGCCCCGTGGTGTTTTACGATACTCAGTTATGGGCTCCTAATGAGGGTCACAGCCGCTTTATGGCACCAGTAGCGATAACGCTGCAACTAATTGCAGCACAATTAGCGAGCGGGCTGCCGGGTACCCAGCAACGAGCAGCACCCAGGCCGGGCCAGGGCCACCCGCCGGGGTGGGTGCTGCTGCCGCGGAGCCTTCGGCATCTCCAGGGCCGCCGTGCTCCGGCTCCCGGCGGCCGGGGTGGCGTGAGGGGGGACGGGGAGCAGAGGCAGCCTTGCCCTCCGGCCCCATGTGCTGCTGCCGCCGTGGGGACCCAGCGTGTGGGGTCTGCCTTTGGGGCGGCGGCGGGGAGCGGCCCCCGGTTCTCCGCAGCTCCACGCGTTCCCCGCCCGAGCGGCGATGCCGCCGGGGGATGCCCACTCGGAGGGGCAGGGTCGGTGCCGCCCGCCCACTCCCCCGGCCCGGCGGCGGGCGGGTTTGCAAAGGAGCCGGCGGCCGGCGGAGCGAGGCCGGCCGCAGCAGCCGCGGCTCGGGGCCGGTTCCCCCGCCCCGGCCCCCCCC
>JAVSBS010000985.1:14547-25354 GCA_033124195.1 Coracias cyanogaster | reverse complement strand
TAAGAGCACAGGAGATATGGTGATGCATAAAGGGTTTTGTTAACTAACTTTCCAGTGTCATTTATAAAGGAACCTGCTACTTGCCTGATAAGGACAAGGAATATGGTACTGGTCACAGTGGTCAAATACCCAAGTCGTTTCCCAGATTTTCCGGTTCACCAGCTCATAGACATAACATCCAAGAAGCGCTACAAGCGGCACCAAGTATAAACCACTAAAAACTCCAATTCGGATCATAAACTTCTTCAGCTTCTCCTGGTTTCTGCCATCATGCTGTATGACTTGGCGCACATGATTTAAAGAAATAATACCGGCTAAGAGAAGAGAGAGACCGAAAAAAACACAAAGGCATAACGGCAAAAGCACGAAGTACAGAGAGGCGTCCAGATCGTAGAGACCCACAAAGCAAACTCCACTGATATTGTCGCCTTCAACTTTGTTCATTGCAAGGAGCATAATGGTCAGAAAACCAGGTATTCCCCAGGCAACTGTGTGGAACCACATGGCCTTTTGTGCAATAGCTTCACAGCTCCATTTTCTGCCCGCTGCCAGGAACCAAGTGATTGTAAGAATCACCCACCATATAGTTCCCGCCATAGTGAAAAAATACAAAACCATGAAAAGGACAGTGCAGGCCTTGTTTTGGGAGCCAAGAACAACCGTTTCTCCAATTTCTAACTTCTCATCTGCCTCGTTACAGGCAGTTCTGTTCCCAAGTAAAAATCCAATGAAGTACATCAGCGAGACTATGCTGTAGCAGACAGAGTAATATATGATCGGCCTCTCTGGGTACCTAAACCTTTTAACATCAATTAAAAAAGTCAGGAATGTGAAAAGTGTGGCACAAAGACAAAAGATTGAAACTATTCCAATGAAGCTTTTCGCAACATCCAATTCATAATTTTGGAAGTACATATTGGGACATGGGGGTGCACACTGATCAATTCCTAGAAACTTATAGCCTTGTCCATTGGTAGTGTGGAGATGTCGGGGACACCAAAATCCATAATCCCTTCGGGCCTGGCCTGGGGTCTTCCGAGTTCCGTGCATGTCTGTGGTTACAGCAGCAGTGGCAGGAACACTCTCATCACAATTGACCAATCTACAGAAATAAACAGAAAAGGAAATATCTTAACAGACCTCATTCTCACCTATGATTATTTCCTAGAAAAATGGGGAAAAAACCCCTCATTCTAAGCACTGTTAAATTCTGTAGATAATGCAAAATATGCATTACATGAAAAAATCAGGTGGCATTTTAAAACCAGACATCAAATACTTTCAGTTTAGAAGACTATTCAAACAGCTATTTAATTGTTGTTCTCTAGCTGTTGCTGTATTACTTATGAAATTACTCAAACTGCAATTGTTTTTTTAGTCTTAAATTCTACTCAACTTTTACATAGGTATATGAAAATATTTAGATTTAGACTGTTGTAGACAGCAAATGATCTTGTCAAAATGCAAGCTTCAATCACGGGAAAGATAAAGAGGCTGACTATCTAGAATTAACTGATGACTACAATGTGATTATTATAATTTTTGCGTTATCATGATATTTCATTGTTGACAGCGAAACTAACTGAAAAAGATAAAAGCAGAAAAGATAAGGATTATAAAAAGCGATCACTATTTTAACAAATTTTTTTTCTAGCTCCATAATATTAATTTAGAAATTGCTCAACACTCAATTGCTCAAGGGTTTAATTGGACACAATGATGTGAGCTTTTTATATGGTTAATACAGTGTTAGCAGTGTTAGACATACCTTCAAACTAGATTATGTAACTCAAACATGTAAGCATTTACTCAAAATAGGATTTACATTTATATGCATTCCAAGTTTAAGCATATATTTAAAAAGAACAATTTTTTAATTCTAGCTTTTAATGTAAGATTCTGTAATCCCAAAACAATTTTTTGTCAAATGCTATTACAAGAGTCCCTCAATGTCAGTTTGCAAGCTCAGCTTGAGCTAAAAAAACCCCTTATTCTCTAGATTTTCATTAACCACAGGCCAGACCAGTAGGCACGGGAACAGCGTGAACTTTATTCACCCTTGTCTTAATAGGCATTGTGTACATCTGTAAGAATAAACGAGTGCGCGTCTCAGGATTCCACCTACTGCCCATCCTTACACCAGCTCCTCTTCCATGAGCTCCAGCAGCAAGATCTCAGGATCTCTGCTGTTGTAAGAACATCCTGCACTACATGGACATCTCTCTATCGGCCATCAGGGAAGCATCACTTGACATATGAACAGAGCAGGTTCATTTTTGGTAAATGCTAGCAGTAACAGAATTATTTAAAGCCACAGTAATTCCTCCAAAGACTTAGTCTGACTTAAAATGTAATTTGAAAGATATAACTGGATTTACTTGTAAATTTGCTAATTTTTCAAAGCAATTCTTGAAGACATTTGCTGTGCCGAGTGGCAGTACCGTTGCCTAGAAACTCGTACTAGATGGGAAAGGTTGATGCCTTCTTGTTTTAAAAGCCCACTTCATTTTTTTCTCTGTATAACTAAGAGAAATGGCATTAATGTCATCTGTCATATTCAATCCAATATGGATTTTTACTAGAGATCATGGCACAGGACTACTGTCCCCGCTCTCCCTCAGCTTTACCATGGATTAGCAACTGCATGGGGGCTAGAAAAATGATTTCCTGTACTTCTTGCTCTGACATGTTAAAAAAAATACCAGCTGGCCTTAACGATTTATAAATATCTGCAGCTGAAGGTCAGAATCTCCATATTATACTGGAGTGTTTTCAGTGATTTCCATTTCATATACATATAGGCTAATCTTTTCCCCAAATGTAGTATTACCAGTCTTCTCTACGGAGCAAACATGTAAACATATTTGAGAAAAAGGTGAAATTTTAAAACAAGAGACTTTGGCAGGAGATACAAGAAAAGCAACATTTAAGCAGTTAGGAGTAAGATAAGGCCTCTACTGTTTAATGTTCTGTGTCCATTCAAATACAGAACATTTTGTACTTATTATTTTATGACAAATTACTTATAAACCCCCCCATGAACTAAGTATGATTGTCCCTAGTTTAGAGATCAGAAACCAGAGCAAAATCTATCCTGTAACATTTAATATTTTAAGTTTTAAGCAACTTAGAGTAAAAAGTTGGTTTTTTTTCCAGGGATCTGGATACTGAAAAGAACAACTGCAGAATTTTGTTGCAAAAGTCACAAGCAGGAAATGCAGGTGGTCATTTGGGTAATGAAAAAGTTTTAATAAAAAAGCCAGTCCCACGCATAAGCACCATATCTCACCAGTGATGAGGAAGCTACAGCAAGGTGACATTTAACATTCTGTCCCAGATTTTCCACTTAGTCTGGGTCAAATATGAAAATATCACCCCCATCACCTATCAACATGAAAAATACCCTACCTGGTACATTCCAGCTCCTCAGGCCATGCGATTCCAAAAGTGTCCATCAACTGCTTACAGTCAGAATACACTTTCTCACAGAGGCTTCGACAAGGGTGAATCACGTGAACTTGCTCTAGGCAGGCAGGGACAAAGGCTTTGCACAGAAATGTGTGGACGTCTGGTGAACAGTGAAGATTCATAAGTGTAAGAAAAGGCTATGGAGAAGAAAAAGGCCTTGGTTAGTAATTGAAAAAAGATCATTCAAGGTATCGAAACTAACTGTCATCACTATGGTTTACATTTGTTCCCCTGTAGATTTGAAAAGATACTAGAAAATAGCATTTTCAGCATTGTTCAGCAGTTGTGAAAGAGCAAAATCTGGCAGCCTGAGCAGTGAGAAGCTTCATTAGTGCTTCCAGCCCAACCCCTGCCCCAGGATCTTGGCTTATCTGTAACTATTCACATCTGATTTTTTCCCCATTTGGTAATATTAAAAATCTGAAAGGTAGGAAAGACCAAGATTTCTAGAAAACAGGGTAAAACATTAAGTTCCTATGTTCACCAGCCAGCTTCTAAGTAAGTGCCTGAGATTTTCAAAGGTGTGTCTGTCCCTGTAGTTCCTGTTAAATCACATTTTCAGTCCTAAGTGGTGTGTTGCACTCATGCTAGAGAGGTTTGAGTTTTATTAATGAGGTCCAAATACTACTATTCCTCATTTCTGAAACATTGCCTTTCAAAATCTCAACATTACTGAGAATTTTCCTACCTGCATTACTGACCACCAAGCAATGAAAAACTGATGACCGATCTTACCAAAGAATTCACAGAATGAAATGTATTGCAATTTTCCCCCCTCAGTTCATCCAATCCATTATTTCAGTCAGACAGGCTTTTTAAGGGGAAAAACCCAACCTTCCTTCACTACATTTTATCAATGTTAACAACTTTATTATTAGGTAAAGTTATTTCAGCTGAAATACTACTGCATGTGCAAACTGCAGACAAACCAGAAGCTGTCAATCATCTCTGCAATTGCTTTGCCATTATAAGGGCAGCTTCACTGAAGGAAGCAAGCGATGACACGCGCGCTCCTGTACTTCCAAGTGGGTTGCATGTCTAAAGCAGTGGGGCCAACAGAAGGGAGCAGAGGTGCTCGGGAGCCGTTTCAGGCCCTTGTGTCAGCCAGCACAAGTAGAAATAAAACTGAAGAAGCCAACCTCACAGCAGTGATGTGTTGGCGACTCTGGGCACATGGATACCAGATCACAGATGAGCTAAGGCCACGAGGTGCCAGGCACTGGCAGGACACAGGGCATGTACGTGGTGTGCTAACACTGACTCACAGAAGAGCACTGGGGCGGCAGGCTGGGGCTACGTGCAGAATGGATCCATCCTGCTCCCCAGGCCTGCAGAGGCTGCCCAGGCAGAGGAAGGGAAGCAGAGAGTGGCTAGTGGGACACACGTGTGTTGAAAGGCTCCAAACCCTGCTGGTTCACCATCCTGTCTGCCACACCAGATACACATTCCTAATCCAGCTTGTGAGAGCAACACGAGCTAAACACCATTCTGAGGGAACTAGCCCACAGCTAAGGGTGAAATCCATCTGCACAATCATGTCAGCCTCAATCCTTTTTAAGAAAGGACTTTGATGAAACGCTTCTTGTATTTCAGGAAAAAGGAATCTCTGTATCCCATGTAAATAGTCCAATTCATACATCAGAAAGCTGAAACAGTATTTAACACTCTTTGAAATGTGCTGATAAATAGAGACGCCGCATGAAACATTCAAAGCATGCAAAAACCGGGATGCAATCCTGTGCAACCTGCTCTAGGTGAGCCTGCTTTGGCGGGGCGGGGTGGACTAGATGATCTCCAGAGGTCCCTTCCAACCCTTACTATTCTGTGAAAGGTTTTAGTAAGATTTTTATTTAGTGAGAATGTTATTTAATTCTTTGCCATTAACAGCTGTGTCTCAGATATTCAACCAATGACTGGTAAAGGAAGGACTAACTTTCAAGTCCAGAATAGCATCCTTACTTTTGTCAGCTTTTACATAACCCAGATACATATACATCCATACCCAGCGAGCAAGTCTTACTACTGAGCATGCAGTTTAGAAGAAAAGCCATTGATAAACATCTTCCCCTTCAAAATGAAATCTCTACAAATCCCCAAGGGACCTTTGTAATAAACAAAGGAATGTCTGAGGAGGGGGGGGAGAGAGAAGACAATGCAGGGCAAGAATAACACAAAAATGCTTTATGTAGAACTGAAATAATGTTGGCACTATCCTTCGGAGCACTCCGGCCGCGTGCTGCATCTGCAGATGTCGTTACAGCAGGCGCACAGGAGGCTGAGCCTCCCTCCAGATGTCTGCTCTGGAGCTGCCTTTGCAGGAACCCAAGGCTTCAGTATTTTATGGCAACGAGAGGAGTATGGCTCTGGTATAATGTGCTCCAGTTCCATAACTCGGATTATTTCCTAAACGCTAGGTGGCTTCAGATGAAAGAAAAATCATCAGGAGTTAACCCTAAATGAATTAAATTCCCTTTGCATAATTATGATGCTTGTTTTCTTTTCAATTCAGTTTTAGTTGCTCCAATGGTTAATTTCTGTTAGCTCTGTTTTTCCTGGTACTCAAGATAAAATAAAAGTAAACAGCCTGGGTAGTCACAAATCCCATAGAAATTGAGTTCATTTTAAAAATTAAATCTTGTAGAAATTGTCTTGACTATTATGAATTCTTCCTTTTTGTAACCCACAGCTCATCTCAGTTGATAAAAAATAAAATTCATTTTCTAGAGCAAATTTTGGGGTGCAAGTCAAGAATTTCTTCAGACTTTGGTAAAACAGCAATATTTTCTCTAAAAAGTAAGAATTTTTTAAAAATACTCATATCTATAAAACCAGCTTTTTCTACAGATTTTACTAGCTATTTTGATAACCAGCTAAGAACTTTTAAATAGCATTTGCCAACATAGCTAATAAAGCTACATATTGTAAACCTGCTCCTTTCATACTCTTCCACCAGTTTCGTATATTAAGATATTTAAAAGCTAAAATATCACAAGAATCACTACACAGTAATACTGTATATTAGAAGTAGATAATGACAAGCAAAAATTAAATGTTTGCAAAGATTCTACTACAGCATGTTGTCACTGTTGTTCAAAGAATGTATTTTATCCAAACACAAAACTACCTTAACACATAAATACAAAACCGCAAAATGTTAGGAAGAAAGCTATGCTCAACCTGTAATGAAATCAGAGTAGAAATCCAAGGACTTGGCTGCCAAGAGTAATTGTTCTCACAATATTTCTTTCAGCTTGCTAAAAATATCTACCTTTTGACACCTGGAAGTATGAAGACAAGTTAAGAGCAGGAAGCCTGATGTTCTGAAAACACAAGCAGACCCCCTGAGTCAGACCAAATGTGTATTTATCTGGCCACCCCATTCTCACCCCGGCTGGCAGCAAGGTGGGGTATAAGACAACAAGCTGACATCTCTCCCAATCCCTACAACCCATGGTTTAGGAAACCAGCTGCGGGTTACACCACCACCACCACTCTGTTGAAAAGACACTGATAGACCTCCGTTGTGCCTAGTGTACATCGAATCCCTTTTTCAATCATTTACGGTTATATCCTTTGTAAAATACTACAGCAGTAAGTGATACTGTATAACTTAATCGGGCATTACTGAGAAAATATCTCATTTTATTTGTTTATTGTAACCCCTGGTTTTGCAACCTAGTTTGCATTCTGACAAACAGCTAACAGGATTACTCTGCCTTTTCCACGTCATTTTGCCATCCTGCTATCTTTTACATATTACATTTATAGATAACTTAATGTTTTAAATGTTGATTTCTATTCCCTTATTATACTTTGCCTTTTATTTGCCTTGACTATATTTGAACACTGACCTCGCATTTCCACAGTGACAAGAAAGGCTTTTTCTGTGACAGTAACTAATACCCACTTGTATGGATAGTGGGGGTTCTTTCTCCCCATATTCATTACTCTGCATTTACCAACCCTAAATCTCACCTACCATTTTACTGTCAAATTGCATCTAAAACAAGACCTTTCTGCAACACTTTAGTTCATTTTTTTCTCAGTAAATTCACCATCCGTCTCTCTTGTAGGTAATTTCCGAAGTAGCTGTGTATCAGATGTCTCAGTACAGATGACTAGCGGGGAACCACTCTAGTCATTTATTTGGCATAGGACAAAACTATCAGCTACTGATTTTATATTCCTCTTTGTGAACAAAACATTTATTTATTCCTACTTTTCGTCTTGTTCTTTAGGCAAGCATTGGAAAATAAAGTCTGTATTGGGTTACCAGCATAGCTTCCTTAAATACAGGTTATGACCATGTCGAAGCCTTTTTGAAAACTGAAATACAATATACTGGCTTAATCACCCCTTTCAAGAAATGTAATCGAGTCCCTCAAAAAACTCCAATACATTTTACAGGCAAGAAGTTCTCTCAACCAAAAAAACCAACTATAAAATTAAAACTTTGTCTCAAGCACACACAAAAGGGATTTGTAAAATACAGATTTCTTTTCAGAAACTGCCTACTTTTACCATTTAAGAACAACAAAAGAGGCAGTGAATTGTGCCTGGAACTCTGCTAACAATTAGTTATCTTTAAATGTGGGCTTCACTTCCAACTAGCCAATTTGGAAATGTTTCATTATAGAAAATAATAGGTCTGCACTTCCTGATGGATCATAAAAGGAAACTCCTACCCAAAATAAAGTATTTTCTCCTACAGCTGCATGGCCTGTAAGCAAGAAGTGTAAAGCTGAGATCACAAGCTCATTCACAGTAAGAATCAGTCGCTTCAAGGCTGTGTTATGTGGTCCACGGGTGTCCCAACCGCCAACCATTTCTTTACCCAAGGGTTTAGTGAGGTAACCTGCACAGGGTGATGTTTTGAGAGAGTGGCACAATCACATGAAATAGGCTCTTCCAGGAAACCAAGGCACTTGGCATTTCTAGCATCAGCAATCATAGCAATCACAATCACTGCATGAAGAACAGAGATGAAAATCTGCAGACTTGGTGATGGCAATGCTAAGAATAGGGAGAAACCAGACTCTTTACCAAGAATGGAGTGTCACAAAGCCAATATAAGTCCTAAAAATATACATTCTCATCTTTCTCCCAATGGGAAACAAAATCCAGTGAATATGAGGCAAACTAGAATACACTAACAATTTACAAAAAAAATCCTCCAACAAACTAATAGCAACTGTAAAGTCAAAGATGATGTCGTCTGTAACACCAGGAGAGGCACTGCCTCAAGCAATAGCAGTGAAGAGAAGAACTGAGGACTGTGGAACACAAACTTCCCAGTGTACTGTCAGTGCAGAGTACGAGAGGGGCACGTGCCCCGTACAGAAACCTCACAGCGCAAACCACTCTGAACTGAACCCTGCGAAGCAATTGTGTACCCACTGTGGACTGTGCATACAGACAAACCACCAAAGGAACATCACTAGGCAGCAAAAAGCCTAGAGCTAAGGTGCACAAAGCACCAGCACCTTACTTGGTTTGGCTTTGCCTCCGGAGAAAATAGAACATAGACATACTTGGTAAAGAATCTAGGATAGACTGTCTCAGAAATCTAGTTATGGTGTGGTCCTACAAACAATAACACAACTGAGGCAAGTGAAAACAAATAGTGCAGGGTACAGAATAAATGACTAGGTACAAACACACTCTTAAACATGCCTTACCAACAAGTAAATTGCAACCTGGAACTGTATATGAAATCTCATGCTCAAAATGCTTCTCTGTTTTGTGCTTATCAGGCTTCCAAGTCCAAGGCTCCACAGAAACAAGCTCATTATTCCAGGCAGACAGTGCAGATGCTCTGTTCTAGATCATCTCAGTTTTATTCTACAAAAAAGTATTACCAGAGATTACCAGATGTCTCTAGGGTTGGGACGTATGATCACTACTAACATATGTCAAAGGAGTAATGTTTGCTTGTACTCTGCTGATTAGTGTCACAGAAATATTTAAATAATATAGAAAGCGGTGGATCAAAATACTGAGGTCTCTGTTACAATCAGCTACAGCAAACCTTGATTGTAAGAGACAGGAAGAATCGTGAATTGCTGAGCTATACAGAAGATAAGAGCTTTTGTTTAGTCTTTAGAGCCATTATTTAAGACAATAACAACCCACTCTCCTAACCACCGAGGTCTAGCTACCAAGTTAAAACATTTAGCTTATCCTAGTTAACACTAAGGTTAGCTAAATTAAACAATGAGAGACAGAAACTATCTCAAAGTTAAGCAACGGTACCTGTTTCATGGTTTGGTACAAATTGTTGACCTAAAGCAACAACATTACAACGTCATCACTTACATAACTGCGTATTTCAATCTTGGAAGCAAACATGGGCTTAAACCTGAATTCTACAACCATCCTACACTGTGTACCCCAGATTCCTACCTATATTCAAGATACACGTTGTCATTCGTGAAGCTGTTTGTCTGCATTACAGGAAGTAACATCTTACCTAAATGATTAATAATGAGAATCACAGAATATCTGAAGTTGGAAGAGACCCATAAGGATCATTAAGTCCAACTCCCTCGCTCATCAAAGGACACTTCAACAATTAATAATTTACAGTACCAGATTTAAACACAACCACTGTCCAGTAAGTGTCACTACAGAAGTACAACCTCAAAACCTAAACACAATATACTTTACCTATACACTTTCATATGTGATATTTAGCAAATACAGCCACTGTCAACCACACTGTATAGATATGGTCTCACAGGAGCAGGCAATTACTCTTTATACTCACAATTAATCTTCACAGTATCTTTGGCCACTTTTATAATGCTCTTCTCTTTCAATTAAAGAGTGAAAGAAGGATGGCATGGTTGATTGGATCCTACACTATTGTTTCAACAGAGTTATTTTGGACTGGATGCAAACAAGATCAGCATCATAGCCAGAGAGATTGATTCCTTCATTCAATTCCTAGACGGGCTGGCAGGGGTGGTGATTTGCCAATGGCCAGAGCAGAGCAGCTGCCAAGAATCTCTGACTTTAATTCATGCACAATTAAGTCATGATAAATAAGTGATAATACATGAAACTAAAGGCAGGATGAAATTTTCAAGTTCAATTAGATTCAAAGCAAGGTTCAGAAAAGACTAGGTTCTTCCTATTGGAAGTTACATTGACGGATTTAGATCAAAGGCAAGTTAAAGACACTTTTAAGTTGGTATGTAAGGATTTAGAAACTATTTTGCAGGAGGCTAAGGCAGTTTAAGAATCAGCCTCTCGTTGCCACCTCTGCTCAAACTTGCTACTTAACAGCAGAGCTGCAAAACAGAAACATGGGTGCAGCTCACGAATACTAGTGCAAAGT
>JAVSBS010000985.1:1821-12855 GCA_033124195.1 Coracias cyanogaster | reverse complement strand
CCAGCTCGGGCGAATCGCCAGAGCCCGGGTGCGGCAAAGTTCCTTCAGTCCCTTCTGGCCACCCTTTCCGGACTGTGTGGCCGGGCTCAGGAGGGGGGCGGTGGCATCAGCGAGGTGCGCGACTCCCCCGTCGTTTTTTCCCAAACTATAGTCCGGCCAGCAACAGGGTCTGAGGGACAGTGAACTGGCCCCCTGTTTAAAAAGTTTGAGGACCCCTGACCTAAACATTCAATGTAATTGCAACAAAATCACAAGCATGTTTGCAAACTCTTCACTGTCATTCACACATGTGCAATATACATGTATATTTGGGTCTGAACCTTCATACTAGCTGTTCACAGTTGATGGGAATATTAATCAGAAATCCAACCAGGACAAGGCACACAGGAGAAGGTTTTCAAAGGTTAGTGGGGCAGCAAGGCACTCACACACTTAAAAAAAACAAACTAAAAAAAAAAAAATAAAAAAAAAAAAAATCTACTCTGACACCACAACTGGGCACTAACCTTGCCATTGCCAGTACACAGCCACATCCACAGACAGACAAAGCAGGCTGTTCTGCTTTTTACTTCTATGGGTTCTGGATCATTTGGCATTAACTACAGAATTTCTTTCTATAGTAACAATGTAGTTCTGTATTTTCCCTTTAAGTATTTTTAAGTGCAAAATAAAAACATATATCCCTTTATTTCTAAACTATAGCAAAGGTTAGAAACAATATAAACAGGAACATTACAACTCACTAAGAAGTAACTGTGAAGCAAACTAAAGTACAAGTATCCCAATACTTTCCGAAATAGCTTATTAGCAAAATTCACTGCATTTTGTGGTTCTAACCTAAATTATAGCTCAACTTAAATTATAGATATTCCAGCCTCTGCAATTTACAGTCCAAAACAAACATGAGAGAGTTTTCCAAAGCATTACAGAACTGAACTATTTATACAAAGTTTTCAATTATATACGGTTTTATGTCTCTGTGTACTATAGAGAAGACAAAGACAAATACAAGTCAACTGAAGGAAAGTATACTATGGGCCCTCAAACATCTGAAGTCTAGACAGAGCTTCATTACATCTGGACTGTGGTAGCAGAAGAACCTCAAAATAATCTTAAATTCTTCATGTACTCACCATGTATTACAGAAGTAAATGGATTTATTAACGAACTTCTTGTGAAGAACACAATTTAGAAAATTGCCAGTAATAATGTTGACAGACTGCTTGTTATCTACAAAAAAAAGCTCCTCATTTGAAGTGGATTCCAGCAGAAGACATTATGGCTCTGGTTCCAAAAATCTTAGATCAGATTCATGTTTCCCTCTCTTTTTGAGCATGGAGATGGACCTCTGCGGAGTTACCAGAGTAGTAACCCTGCACCAAGCTTTCTTCCTTGCCTGCTTCATGCATAAACTAAATCAGGAAAATATCTGTCATGACAAGACTGATCTTCTCAAAAAAATCTTCTGTCTTTTGTGTAAAGCAACCAAGAGCCAGATGCACTAAGGAGACTGGCCATTGCAACAGAAACTTGTGATGCCTAACTTCCAAGCGCTTCAAAGTCCTCACAGCAGTTTCCCTATCAGATGTCCACGCAGCAAAGACACCCAAGAACAACATTCACAGAATTCAGGAAGCAAAGATAACTTCACAGGCATGAGAAAATGCTCAAAAGGAGCAGGAATCAAATAGTATATCTCTCCAAAGATTAGGAGACTAACACCCAGCTGAGGCAGCGTTTATGCAACAAACTACTACTCCAAATGCTCAGGGATCCATGTTCAGACACCTCCTTTGTCAGACTATAAAATAAAAACCTAAGCAGTCTTGGGGTGGGGGGGGAGCTTAAGTCAGCAGCTCAGTGACTGGTATGCTCATGGGAGAGAAACTGGGGATCCTGTTCCACTGAGTATTCAAATATTTGTAAATAAGGTGGTACAGGATGAACAAAGAAAAGCAAGAGACATTTCTCCACCAGAAAGCCATACAATCTGCAGTTAGAGATTTACCTGTCACTGCCACCATAACCTGGAAGGAACCACCAGTCCTCCTCCCCACAAGTCACTTAACTCCCCTTTTCTAAACCCAAGCCCTGCTAATACTCTGAGAACACTAGAGCGTTCCATGTCCTTTACCATCACGAAGTTACCGGGATGGTAAGGAAGCCACTTCTGTGGATACAAAGGCATCCGAACCAGCTCCGCAGAGAGCGGCACCAGCCCAGCCAGGTGCTGTTTCTTCACAGCTGCTGATCCTGCCCAGGAACACAGTTCCATGGCACAACAGCTTTGGCTCAAAGTTGACTCCATTAGACCTGAGGAAGCTCTGCAAGGAGCCACGCTGTTGCCTGCATCAAGTTTTCCACTCTTTGCAGACCTGAGCTAGCCATTGGTTAGATGGGGACAGAGATACTGTACCTAAGTTGGAAAATCTGATTTAGGAAGTTAATTCCCACGCTAACAGGGAATAACAAACTGCCACTCTCAGCCTCCCAAATCCAACAAAATGAAAAGTAACTCCATCTGTTGATTTCTTGCCCATATCTCATATAGCTTGTCTCATGACCAACAAGCAGCACATCAGTACCTCTAGGTATGACCACCTGGAAATACTAAAATCAGAAGACAGAGGTGAGAACTGCAGGTGGTGAGGTAGGTAACTGCAGCTCCACGGGCTTCAACTCATCTGGCTTGTGCAGGCCTGGCTGGCACTGTCTCTTATATCACAACAAAGTAAATGGATTAATAAAAGTCTACAGAAATTAGTACTTTTAACAGTTTCCATGCAGTACAGTATCAAACGCTTTCTTGAATTTAAAATAGGCTGGCTTAGTCCCTAGAAAATCTGTCCAAGTCTCTTCTGTCTCACACACGGGTTGACAAGGAAGACAGGATCTTCTGAATGAGTTTTCAGTAACACTGGAGCACAGACCAACACAAGTCAGACACAGCACCGGAAACAAATGACCTGAGAGTCTGAGCCACAAACCAGAGACCGTTCAAAAGAGCAATGGAAAACTAGACGGCAGCCTCGGTTTGTGTGTGTTTGGGAAGCTTTCACCACATAGCCAACTTTCTATATACTTAGTATTCACCATCTACCCTAAATTTAGATCCACAGTAATTTTATGTAAAATCACTGCTTCTGGGAAGATCAGTGTGTGTGCAAATGGAAAACCAGGCCTTCCACTTGAGATTCACTTCTATACGATCATCTTTGCTACAGCTTGAAAACATTACATTGTAATTATCTATTATGAGATGATAATTGTAATAGAAAAAGCACTACTTATGTTTTTTAAAATATATACATAAAAACTTTTCCAAAAAAGTGATAATTCATTCCTAAGTATTTGTGCGAAATAGGTCTTATCTTCCACAGAGATATTTCTTCTGCAGCATTTCTGTTCATTATTATGAAGATAATATCTAAAATGATTATAGCCTGAGTAGTTAAGATTTTAACTCCGTAGACATAGGCATGCCTCTTAATTAAATTATTAAGAGGCATATTAAATTAATTTTATTTACTCTTAATGACCCGATTACCCAGACTCCATGCCTCAGCTCTGTACTGCTTCACTGGAGCTAGTGCTCTTCTAGGAAGGTTCGAGGTGCACCATTTTAAGCAAAGCTTAAGAATCCACCTGGGTGGGGGATCCCTCTGGGGACTGTGCCTGGAGCTACAAATAAAAATGTTATACACTGAAGGTTAACATGGCCCACAGATCTTAAGATCAAAGGGTAGAAGAAAAGGTGGCCTTAAGTTCTTAGAACAGGAGAAATAGGGAAAATAATGGGAGGGAAAGGCACCATGGCCAATAAAATGAGCACTGTGGGCTAGCGATAAGGAAACACTGGTTAATACAGCCATTCAGAACTGGGGAGAACAGGACGGGTCTCAGCAACTACCTTGCTGTGTTGACCACGCTGCCTGCCACCCTCCCTTGGGTGCTTACGTGCCTTTTGATTGGGGTAAATAGCCATCGTGAGGCTGGATGGGTACAGGCCCTCCTTGAGAAGCTGCTTTCAGTTTCTGTATGCAGGATAAACGTGCGGAGAGTTTGGCCACTAAGTGCTTTGTGGCTGCCGTTACTGGGACTGAAGAAATCTGGTTGTGCAGGCCCTCTGGAGAATAAAGCATCGGCCAAAGTGGGAACAATGTGGTTATTCTCTGAAAGAACTTGATCTACCAGAAGTTTAAGCACAGGGAAGATGATGATTCACCCCCGCAAGGAAGCTCTCATCTGTTCCACTACAGGGATGGAAAGGAGCAGGTATGTTTGGTAAGAGGACATCCTTTCTGTCCTGCAAAGACTGATTATCCAGGCTTGTCCCCTAGGCCTCTAGATCACAGCAAGTTTCTTTCCCTCCATTTACAGTAGCTGCTTACACAGCTCTTATGCACCTCCCCTTTCTAACAGCTAAGCAGAAAGCAAGTCTCCACTCATCTCCACCATGTACTTCAGAAGAAGAGGGCAGACGTAAACATCTTCTCCTCTGGCAAGCAAATTACTACTTGGATGCAAGAATCACAGCTGCACGCAATACACAAAAGGTCCAAAAAGGCATCAGGAGAAAAATCAGCAGTGTTTGCCCCAAAGGGCTGGTGAATCAACAGCCAGCAGATAGTGAAAGAGAGAGAGAGACAGAGAAGAAGGCAGCAAGCTTTGTGGTGCTGTCACTCCTACCCTCTCCTTTGGAACGGGGTAGAGAACTACAGAGATGACACAATAGTAGTTTTAGAAACTGTCATATTTAATTATTGCATTGTCACATTGGAAAAGAAGGCATTGATATTTTACCAAATCCTGTCTCACGTACTCCTTCCTGGGACCATTTGCTTTTTGTGGTCTTTATCAACAAAGGCACAAATAACAGCCTGGAGCCAAGCTGTCATCCTGAATATCACATCTGTCTTGCAAGTGAAAAACTAAACTCTCATTCCACCTCCACCTGCACACAATAAGGGCCTAGGCTCCATACAGCCGTATGACCCATGCAGCACTGCGGACACATAGCACCTCTTACAGACACAGGAAGGCACCTAAACACCACAAAGTCCTCTTCAGAAAGAGGGCATCACAATCCATTTCCGTTCTTTGCTAGAGCCTTGCAAAGATGTCCACAAATGTACCTTGGTGGTTCACCAAGGCCTGCAAGATGATCAAGTCACTGTTGCCAGAGCTGCCATTGGCCAATGCACTGGATGTGAGCTGTTAATGAGATGCTTGATCTCACCCAGTTTGACAACTCATGAACAGAGAGAAAAGAGAAAAAAATATAAAATAAATTTAAAAACAAACACCAAAATGAACAAACAAAACCTAATACAACAACAAAAAAACAAACTGTGGACCACCTATACACAATGGTATACAATTTCGTCCACTTGTCTACTATTCAGAGAAAGATAATGTGAATAAGAACCTTTGAAATTGTGGTCACCACATCATTCTTAACAGGCTTGTCCTCCCTAATACGATTTGCTGCTGACCAGGTGAAGTTCACAAGGTTCTACAGGGTTCTACAGCCACTTCCTTAAAAAACATGGAGATGATCTTGAATGTGATGATAGTGAAGTGTAATGACAAATACCAGCTTCAAATATCTCTTTCTATGTCTGAAAGCTTTGTACCCACTGCTGGCTTTCCTCAGCTCCAAGGCTGATGTGTTCCCACCAGTCTGGGCTCAGCTTCCCAGCCCTAACCACCTCCTATCAATAAAGGCAAAGCAGTTTCAAACTCAGTAGCTCCGTCCATGTTTTCCTTCTCTATATGAAGAGATTTAGGGAAGCTTGCATGATTCCATTCACAGGTGTCCTCCTGGAGTAGGCTACAGCCACAGGACTAAGCCCATCACTCTACACCTATGGTGCCTTGATTTAGCCAGTGACCACACTTGACAGGAGTGTGGAGAAGAGGGAGGGTGAGACACAGGCTGCATAATGAGACTCAAACCACCATGGCTTACAGCTACACATGAACTCTAGACAGGGCACTGTGGAAGGGACAGCAATCTGCAGGACACTAACAACAGCATACAGTGGTATTTCCCAGAAAGGTCTGCTGTTGAGGAAGACCTGGAAGACAACCTTCCATAGACCAACTTCAGACATCATGTATAGTAGGACTGGCCTAAATCTAGTCCAGAGTAAAACCCCTTCGTTTCATGCAGTGGACAGGTAAGAAGTGCACTAACAACTTCACCCCATGATCCACTCCTGTAACACCAAATTATTTGCCAGCATAGAACATGGTGTCCAAAAATGGATAAAGATGGGGCTCTGGGAATCACCCTGTCAGCACCGTCTCAACGAACCCCAGTTACCACAGAGTAAATAACCTCTCGTCATGGAGCATGCATTATTTGGACCCCCATGCACTCTAAGCAGCACCCTGTGAGGACAAGGAGCAAGGCAGTACTATCCACACTATCAAGTGGACAAGGAGCAGTGTTCAGGCAAAGCAGCATTAGACTTTGCAGATGACCGATAGGCTTAAAGCACGTGTAATAGGACTGCACACATCCACCTGTTTGGTTTCAGACAATCTGCACAAGCTAATCCCACTTGATGAAGGGCCTCAGCACTACAGGTTGCAAACACTTTTTTAGTGGCTGTAATTTAGTGTACTCATGGGAATCAGCAAAAATGGTTTATGGATGTGTTGCTGCAAGAATCACTGTAAGAACTAATGACAACTTACTTTTTTGTAACACCTGCAAGCAAGAGTGCAAACACGGAAATACATTTCCCAGATTTGTATGTGCACAAAGTGACACACGTATGACACATACGGTTTTGACGCCTTAGTCAAAGCTTTTCCACAAGTGACATGGTGATGCTCAAAGCAGAATTATTCATGTCCAACCAGCCCATATTTCTAGACTTATCCAGCACAGAAGTCAGTTGAACTGCTTTGTATTTCCCTTGAGCCATATGAATTGTCTATAAGAAAAATACTTTGGCATTTGCCAACTTTCATTTAACAAGCAGCAGTTTAGCTGCTTAGTTTCTTCACCAAAATCTTTTGTGACCACTAGTTTGTCCTGAGAAGCTAGAAGTTTGTCCTAAGTAACACATGATGTACAGCATCGTACATTTAGCACTTTTTACACAAGCCTTCCCTGCCTGTTAGTACCAGTGACACAGGGTAAGGAAACAGCAAAAATGTTGCAAGTAAAACATGAATTACAGAGCCCCTTACGCTTTCTCCATGAGGTTAATGTCCACACGTCTGCAGCCTTTCTCCAACTTAAGCTCTGAGGCAGCATCAGGGACAAAAGGTAACACCAGGCAGACAGAGAATATTGATTGTTTTCTTAACGGAAGCTGAGCTACCAAAAAATGTAAGAGTAGAGAGATTCAGTCTTTAATTACTAGAAGTTCACATGTTAGAGCAAGCACTGCTAATAGAGTAAGAAGGAGAGGCAGGATGCCTGTCTGGAGAGATTTCAATAAATTCATACTTGTGCTGTTTAGCAGAACATCCTAGTAACAATCTTCTACACAAGCACTTATTTCCCCTGAACATCCAATATACAGAAGGTTGACAGCTTCCTCCTTCCTGGGTGTATACACACACACACACGCACATACACGTAAGTACGTACATACCAATTTAAGCTTGCCAGACACCAAGTTTCCAGTTTTTGGAAGTATCTTCATATTGAATTAATTGTAAATTTATATTTAGGGGAAGCAAATTAAGTGATTAAACATTTTAACTCACTAACTTCAATATTAAGCTTTTGAAGGTACTTCTTAATCCACTTCAAAACTGGTTTTGTTAGTCTAAACTGGCCCTAGCTCTCACACAATTCCTCTCACTGGAACTAGTTGCACCGAACTCTCCATAGACACACGTACAAATATTCTGGCACATGGTCATGAAGTCAGAATTAAATGGAAAACTCACTACTGAATCATTTTTCCAGTCTCTCTGAGGTACGTTATTGTCCTCTGTGGGACAATTTCCAGTGTTTTGTATAGTCTGCTTTAAAAACTCACTGGCAGGCCTTTTGCTTTTGTACTTCTCTGGACCTGAGATCTTACCTAGGTCAGGAAGTCTAACGGGCTTGCCTACGGTGGACACATTCCAAAACTGCAGCAGATTAAGAGATCTAAACAAAAAGTTAGAACACAGCAATATCCTCTGCCTTGCTGGAACGATGCCTTATGTTGACAACCTATTCCAGGATAGTTACAGTAGAAATTACTTTGGAATTGTAAGTGCCTTTGGTGGATGGCCACGAGGGGGAGTGACATCTGTTTAAGTACAGCTGCAAGGAACCACTGGGTCCATCCATTTTCCTCATGAGACAAATCCTAGATCTTCAGCCTCCCCATCTGAGCAGGTAGTAGCAGGAGCAGCGTTACTGTTAAAGCGCTTGGAGACAGATACGGGAAGCACCTGCAAGTAAATTAGATTCCGCTGTCACGCAGCTGTTCAGCTAAGGTGCCCAAAACTTCACACCACAAAGCCACATGGTTTTACTTTCCTAAAATCACCATTTGTTGTATAAACAAAGCTAATACAAAGTAAAACTCAAGTAGCCTAAGCTCAATTTTTCAAGTCAAAAGCTCATAATAGTAATTTTTTAAAAAGTCAATAAAATGAGAGGGGTGGAGGGAGCAACTAGAAATTCTGAATTTTCTGTTGCGGAAAGTAAGATCCCAGCAGGACTGTCTTGCCAGAATACCTGTAATGAAGGCTGTAAGACTGAGTTAGGTTTTCTTCCTGCTTTAATCAGTTCAGTGCTCTGATTTATAGCACATCATTGTGAAGAGTTGATACAAGAGGCAGAAATGCCAGACCACAGATCAGCTGATTTCCTGGAGGACAACCACCACCTGCGACTGTGGCTCGGCACCAGCCTTTCCTCGAGGATTACTATGAAGACACCATCCTAGAAATGCCAATTTAACACCTTTCCAGAAAGTAAAGAAACTGTATAGAAGCCTTTGTGCTCCATCAGATGAAAAGCGCAGCTCTTCTGGCTATACAAGACTCCCTTGAGCAGAATATGCCTGTAAAGCCTTGAGTGTAAGACACAGGAGAGAGTTAACAAAGTTTTAGAAAGTAAACACCTTTAAGTGGGAGTTATCCCCTGGACAATCTTCGTTCTTTCTGGGAGTCAACACTCCAAGGAGTAATGGGAGGAAGCTCTCAGAGGGGACAGAAGCAGAAAACAGGACTAACATCAAGGCCCTTTCTGCACAAAAGACTTGCACTTTTTTTAAGAAGTCCTCACCATGTGCCCTGGGATTGCACAGTTAAAGAGCTTGCTCAAAGCCAGTTAAGATAAAGTGAGGAAAATATTAAAAGCCTCAATCTCAAAAGCCAGTGTTTACATTCTGAGACAATGCCCAGTCTTGAGAATAGGCTGTGGGGAGGGGAAGAGCAAGATGGAATTAAAACCCAAAGCTTTTAAGCATTCCTACTGAGGATCAAAAGAAAGACGTGTTAGCCAACATACTATTAAAATTCTTTCCTTGGTATGAACAAAGTTTGGACTACCAATTATAGAAAAATTCAAGCTCTTAAAACAACAGAACTCTCCTCCACCTCTCAACCCACTGCCTCTTTATGGCTGCAAAGTTTAGTACCCCAGAAGACAATAGTTCCTCCTCCTCTGCTGCAACACCAGGTCCCCTAAAAAAAGAACCCTTTGACAATCTTGAGATGGTTCCCTCTTACAATCAATCATGGACAAACTACACTGGTGTCATTACTGAATGCCATGTAGAAACACATGAAAATGTGTAAGTGACATGAGTAAACACCCGTCTCCCTCATAAAAAAGGGCCAGGAATGAACCACCATAAGATTAACAAATTAACTCCAATCTAACTGCTAGCAACATATTCAACACAAGCTACATACAGAATGGGAGGAAACTTCCTTACCCTTTCACCATTAAAGCAGCTGTCTGAAAAATTCAGATTGACCAAGCAGTCAATCAGCACTGCTGAATCACAAACAAGGCAGGCAGATCAGCACCACGCACAGGACGTAGTTAAGAAATGTCTGCCCAACATTAGAGAGGTATATCAAATTAGAGGCCAGACACCAGGAAGCAAATGGAACAGGAGTAGGGTACTCAAATCCTCATGGACACTTGCTCCATAGAACCACCCAGTCAGCTGGCTGAGCAGTGATTAACCACTGCAGTAGTTACAGGTGGTTATAAGGGAGGCAGGAGGGAAAAAAAGAAAACAACAAAACTTCTCACTACCACCAAATCTTTATGAAGTAGTTACATGAGAACAGGTAAGCCATGTACCCTTTCCAGACAGGATTCCCTCCGCGCAGAAGGCACGCACTAGGCACAAGTTACTGACAGTTAGAAAAGTCGGTCATAGCAAACTAACAGAAATGGCTCTGTGGTCTCTCTGCTGTAAGGGCAGCATGACTGGAAGGCATGAACACTTACACCAGCTGGCTTAACAGTTCTAGTTAAGACACGCCAAGTATGAACCAACAGCATACCTGGTGAGCTAAAGTAGCAGGCACTATAGAAAGCCTTCCTCACCAGCAATGACTGGAGAAGGTACTGCACAGATTTCACAGCTAAACCCTACAGCCTGCCAGTTTAAAAGCCCACAATTTATCTGAGACCTGCAGCTGAATTCAGCTGCTTGCATACAGGTGTCTTAATATTTGATACCAGTATTTCCCATAGATCTCCACTGGGTTAGCAAGGGCAAGATGAGACCAAAGCCTGTGCCCTTCCCGGCCGGCAGCTAGAGGCTGAACATGGAATCCTGACTATCCCAACCAACACAGAGAAAATGTTTTGGCAACAGAACCAAGCTCCTCCTCCAAGCTCAGTAAAGAATATGCAAATAAGACTTTAGTAATAGTAGCTACCTCCAATACCACCTATAATTTATTTTTATTTCTAAACCAGAAACTTCTTAATTTTCAACTTGTTTTTTTGTTGGAGAAAAGTAAATATAAAAACAAAATAACAGGAAATGACAAAGCTAAAAGGTATCCAAAATGTATTACCAAGTTGAATGTAACTGCGAT
>JAVSBS010000980.1:0-39019 GCA_033124195.1 Coracias cyanogaster | reverse complement strand
TAAGGAATTGGCTGGATGGTCGCATCCAGAGAGTAGTGGTCAATGGTTTGATGTCCAGGTGGAAAAAGGTGACAAGTGGTGTCCCTCAGGGGTCTATACTGGGACCAATGTTGTTTAATATCTTCATTAATGATATTGACAGTGGCATTGAGTGCATCCTCAGCAAGTTTGCTGATGACACCAAGCTGGGTGGTGCAACTGATATGCCAGAGGGACAGGATACCATCCAGAGGGACCTGGACAGACTGGAAAGGTGCACCCAAGTGAACCTCATGAGGTTCAACAAGGCCAAGTGCAGGGTCCTGCCCCTAGGCCAGGGCAACCAGCAGTATCAATATAGGCTGGCAGAGGACATGCTAGAGAGCAGCCCTGTGGAAAAAGGCTTGGGAGTACTAGTAGATTAAAAGGTGGACATGAGCCACCAATGCACAATGGCAGCCCAGAGGCCAAGCACATCCTGGGCTGCATCAAAACAAATGTGGCCAGGAGATTGAGAGAGGTGATTCTGCCCCTCTACTCTGCCCTGGTGAGACCTCACCTGGAGTACTGCATCCAGTTCTGGAGTGCCTAGCACAAGAAGGACATGGACCTGTTGGAGCGTGACCAGAGGAGAGCCACGAAAATGATCAGAGGGCTGGAGCACCTCTCCTATGAAGACAGGTTGTGAGAGAGTTGGGGCTGTTCAGCCTGAAGAAGAGAAGGCTTCACAGGGACCTTCTAGTGACCTTCCAATACCTGAAAGGGGCCTATAAGAAGGCAGAGTCTGTAGCAACAGGACAAGGCGTAATGGTTTTAAGCTAGAAAAGAGTAGATTTAGGTTAGACATTAGGAAGAAGTTCTTTAATATGAGGGTGGTTGATCACTGGAACAGGTTGTCCAGAGAGGTGGTGCAGGCCCCATCACTGGAGACATTCAAGATCAGGCTTGATGGGGCTCTGAGAAACCTGACCTAGTTAGAGATGCCTCTGCTTATTGCAGGGGTGTTGGACTGGATGACCTTTGGAGGTCCCTTCCAACCCAGTACATTCTATGATTCTGTGATTTACTGTGGGTACTTGAAGAGTAAGGTAATTCACAATGTAAAGTAGAAACCATTCAAAGTAATGTTGCACTTCATGACCATCCCTCATCTCTTGCCTTATTTATATGCTTTTACTGCACCTTCTACTCCCCAGATAACCGACAACGTTGGTGTCTAACAGAGTGCCAGTGGCTTGATGTTTGTCATCCATGTGATTTGTACTGGTGGGTCTCGTATGCTGCTGGCTTTTGCAGAAATGTTTGGTGATTTTGTGGTGTGGAACATGTAGTTTTATAGTGCCTGAGCAGTGGCCGACAGATTGGTTTGAATCAGGCTTTGGTTAAAGTTGAAACAATTTACCCCAGAGAATAAATCCTGGCACCTTACATTGGTGCTGTTACTGTAATAGGTATCAAGAACAGATCTGAGCAACTCTGCATCTTCAGAGTTTATATCGTGGCTTTCTTGTGCAGAACTGCTATTGCTGTAGACACATTCTTGTTCCTCATGCCTGCTGAATGGAAGAAGGGTGAGGACAAACTACTTACCTTAAGATTAGAGGAAACATTTTCAAGAGAAGCACTCAAAACAGGATTCACCTCCAGCTTGTTTGCCTCTCATAATTTTGAGTGCACTTCATTAACTGAATGTTGTGTGCTATTTTTCCTGTGTAGACCTCTAGGGAAAATTTAACTTAGCTAAGAGAAACATATTAATACAAATTAAATACCTTTACTTCCCCCCCACCCTGGATGACATGCTGTCTGCCAATGCACAGCAGTATTAAGTGTTTCCAAATTCTAATTGTTGATTTATTCTTTTTTTCTTTAGCAATGGAAGTGCTTTTCAAGCTATTAGCAAAAGTTGGGCCCCTGCATTCTCTCCAGAGTAGCTTGTACAGTGGTGGCTTTAACTTTTAATCAACTGATAGCTTGTTCTTGCTTTTTGCTGCACCTCTGGCAGTTCAGCACTTGCAAGTTTGACAGTGTTTTGGCAGGACTTCACATGCGTTTTAGTTCTGTGCGGTCAGTAGTCTCTTAGCTGTGTTAAGTTACTGACAACATTGCCAGCTTTCACAGTATCACTGGAAGTGTTCCTTGCTCTTTTTAGTTTGCTTACACTCTGTTGCTCAGGTGGTATATAACAATTTGCTTGGAAAATATGAACCAAACTCCAAAGTTTATCAAGAAATTTGTATTCCAGAAGCAAAACATCTGTAGTCTTCTTATGTGTCTGTCTCATGATGTACTACTGCAGACATTTATCATTCTGTTTTGATAGTTACTACATCTTAATTGCTCATTCATGTCATGAGCAACTAATGTTCTCATTTTTTTTCTGTCAGAAGTGGCATTGTGGGGAATGCAAGCTAAGGAAAATTGATGCTAACATAGTAAAAGGCTTTGTAGGCACTTTTTAAAATGTCCAAATGCTGACTGATTTTTCTACTCTGTTGGATTGATCCATAGACATTATGATTCTAAGTATAAAAAGCAACATATAACTGAGGCTACATATAGCACTACCATTGGTAATGTTTGGCACTTGATTATGAGAGCAAGGAGAGTGTAATGTTTGCCCAAGTTTATTGAAGCTATGCCTTCACTTGAAAAAGGGAAAGTTAAAAATTATCAGTTCTCTCCCTACACTAAGATGACAGAGTTTAAGTAAAATGGAAGAGAGTTCCTCCTGAAACTACCCATGCAAGTGAACTTCCGATGCTAGTGATATATGTGAGCCTCCTGAGAAAGGCTGGAAAAGAAGGAGCTTGTCAGATGTAGGATAAGAGCCTCCCAGAATGGCTCTACAGATCTTCAGCATTTCATCTCTGGATTTCTATTTCCAGTCTTGATGCATGAATCTCCTAGGAAGCTAAAAGACTTTCTTCTAATATACTCATAAAAATGTACATGGGTAGTGCCAACATTTTCCACTGACCTGCCATTGCAATAGCCAGCACCAGTTCTGTCCTACCCATTTGAGGAAAGGCTGGAGGAAAGGCAGGAATGAGTGTCATTCCCGAATTCTCTTGCTTTTGGAAGCTGTTCTCATCCAGGCAGAGCAGGTAGCATTATGATAACCACCTTAAGGATTCATGGTACTGAAGAAGGATGATGTTGTTTCTATTGTGCTAAACTAAGAGCTCAAACTGAGGTACCTGGGGAGACTCGACAAGAAGAGCAGGAAGAAAGAGAAATAATTTAGTTGGTTATGAACATGCTGAGCAATGGTCTCCCTGGTATACCTTGGCAAAGTAAAAGTTTTGTATTGTGATGATTGCTCCTCAAAGTGAAACAAAATTTTCTTTTCTCAAAAGCCTCTACAAGAGTTTTGCCTCATGTATTAATTTTGTCTTTAAACTGAACTGAAGTTTTTGAGCAACTGAGTCGCTTAAGACAGTTCTTATGTTGGAACTGCTTAGTAGCTTAAAGCAGAAAGCCTTGTGGGATCAGGATGGAAAAGGAGGGGAGTAATCTGTATTTCCCTCAGGTGTAGGTGAAAACAGTGGGATGCAACATTTTCTGTGGAAAACAGAAACATTTTCTCTTGGGGGGGACAGATATGAAATACTGACAGCTGTTGCAGTGCCTGCTTGTTCCCCTTGTGTGTATCTGAGAAACAAATTCTTAATATCCGTAGCCATATGTGACTCTGGGACTGGATTGTAATCTTTCCTCTGAAGTATAAGGGCTTTATTATTATTGTTTTGTATTAATGGCTTGTGTTCTCTTTGAAGTGTAGATTTTCTTTATTTTTACTTTTGATGATAGGTGGTTTAGGTTCTTGTACACTTATTGGCTAGAAGCTGTTTGGGTAGTTGAAAAAGCGTCTGAGAAGACAGAAGACCTTTCTACTCCATCCAGTTTGGCTTCTGTCTGGTTTCTGGAGTGGTGCAGAGGAGAAAGAAAAGAAATATTCTTGTTATTATAGTTTTTAAAATTGAACAGCTGCCTTTTAAATTATTATTATTTACTTATTCCTATGTGTGCATTCTGGCGTGATTCACAAGTGAGATAGAGTTCATGGGATTCATCGTGTTCCCTCAGGGACTTTTGTCCACATCAGAGAAACATCATGCATTGTGACAGCATTGGCAACCTGTCTTTTGTGGAGGCTCAGTGCTGGAACCGGCAGGTAATTGTAGCTGAGAAGCAAGGCGTATTGGCAAAGCTTTCTCGTGCTTATAGCACCTGCATTTACTGTGCCTTGATCTGTCCCAGGCCCTTAGTCACAACAGCAGCATAGGAACCAAATTCACACTCTGCTTGGCATGAAAGAGAAAAGAATCAAGCAATTATCGCATAGTCCTTGTAAATTCAGCTACAGAACTCCACTGGTGACTGCCAGAGTTAAATCTGGAAGCACCTAGTATGCAATGTGAGTGCCCTGATGAAGATGTGTAAGGATAGCTTGAAAAGCACAGTCGAGCAAATATTCTGATTAAGTTTCTAAGTGGCACCTAGGAATCCATTTCCCCCTTACCTTACTATGTCAACATGCAATTGCAATAGTATTGTAGAGGACCATGTAGATACCCTTTACAGAATGTGACTTCTCTGAAAGACAAGCTATCTTTGCACTAAATCGTCATTTGCATTGTTGTATTTTGCAACCAGAGCTACATTTCAGAAGAACTTAAGATACTGGCAGTTGGCAAACTGGCAGGTGAAGGGTGAGGAAGGGCTGTGATCAGCATTCTGATAAGCTTGCTTGTGCAAAGCAGGCTTCTATCCAGATTAATTAAGTCTTTTGGAAGAAAAGTTGTTTTTTTTTACCTTGAAAGGTTGGACTAGGTGACCTTTGAGTTCCCTTCCAACCTGGCATTCTATGAAAAGTCTCAAACTTGTGGAGGGTTTTTTATGTGATTGCAAAATACTAGGCCTGTTTTTCCTTTTTAGAGAATCTTGCTAAAGGCTGTCTTCACTCTGGTTTGGAGCTTCATTCAATCACATTCTGGTTTTGCTCTTTTAAAGGTTTGGTTTCACTGCAGTATAACTTTCAGCATCTGTAAGAACTCTCTGTGGATCACTGAACAATAGGAGGGAACAAAACCATTGCCAGCTCTGTATGAACTGAAGCCTGTGCTTTAAAATCTTCTGGGCCTTAATGCATCCATCTAACTTTGAGGTCCTGATTGATCAGTGCTGGGAATAGCATCAAATTCCAACTGATTCTGATGTGCCAGGTCACGATTAAACTGTCTCGTTTGGGAAGGGGGAAGGAAAAGGAGATGAATAAATCCATATTTGGCAATTCCTTAGAAAGGCAGGAATCCTGTAACTCTACAGGTGTGGAATAATTTTGGCCACTTATTCCTTAGGGCCTTAAAGCTTTTCTAAACTGAATCCCTTAGTTAAAGAACGGGTCTATCCTAAATTAATCCCTCTAAAAGAAATGAATTACATTAAGATTTGAGCGTTACTTCAAAACAATTTCTTCAGCAAGGTTGGTTTTGTGTTTTTTTTTTTTTTTAAATTCCAGAGCTTTGAGTTATTAGATATGTTAAATGCAGGTGCTGTGTAGTGAAATCTTAGCTCAGCATAAAATAATGCATTTGTTTGAATTTCTCCAAATGCATGAAACTTTGAAAAATGGAACTGCAGATCAGAATTTGAATGTGCTGTGGTGTTTTGGTATGGAGGTGTGGTGTGACTGAATTCACCAGCAAAAACAGAGCAAGTTTGCAGGTTTTTAAATTACACTTATTTAAAAAGATGCTTCCTTCTTTTGTTGAGTAATAGAACATAGGAAAAGCTATTATAAAGAAAATAAAGAAAAATTGTTTTACTTATATTGATAGGCTTATTTCTGAAGTTAATTTTAAAACTGGTGGTCTCCTTTTCCATCATATCCCAAACTGCTATTTTTAAAGGTGCTGATGAATTGCTAAAACCATAGAGTGGATATTCTCCTATTATAACCTTTGTTCCTTAATTTCTTTCATTGGAATATGTAACACAACTTGCTACTTGCTTATCATAGATAATGTTACAAATAATTGTCACTTCCATTCTCTGTCTTTTTTCCCACCTCAAATTTGTTTAACTTTCTGATCTAAAGATTCATGAAAATAAATCTCTGCTGAAGCTTCAAACAGTCTTTTGACTTTAATGGTAGACCTTGAGAAAGGGACTTAGATAGGCTTTCCCTGAAGTTTACATTCTCCTCCATCCTCTAGAGCAGAATAGTATGATATTGCACATAAGTAACTGGAAAAACGCATGTTTTTGTCCCATTACATTCAAAACTGCTCCTTAAGGAGAAGCTATTAAAAGCAAACTGTGTTTGCAAAAAGCAACAATTTTGGTTTTGAAGACAAAAGGAATATGCTTCAAAAAGTGAACTGTTAGTGATATCTATATTTTTTTCTTAATTCTTATCTATGACTGAAATGAGGACTGAATGAATGTTTAACATTACACATATGGCATGAATTAGGCATATATAGTACTGTGAATGTAAGTTTGGGGTTTTTTTTCCTTCTTGTGAGAAAATTGTCTTAAAAATTCAATGCACTATGTTAGTAATCACTCTTAGACATACTATGACGCATTTCTTTTAAATTCTTAACTTGAGACAGTGGGAATATAGATCTGCATTTAGATGTTACAATTTTTAGAGCATTCATTGTAGTTAAGTAATATATGAAATAAGCCAGTTAATAGTTAATGTACAGGTGTTACTGTAGGAGAGGCCCCATTGCATTGTGCTGTTTGGCAAGGTTATTCCCTTTACAATTCATCTATCTGTAAACAACACTTAAATATGAAAGCACTGATTTATTTTAACATGCTGAACTGCTGTTCCTGACCTGTATTATCCTGGAACATCTGTTGCCTTAAATTTTTAGGTTTTGAAATAGTCTAAAGCCTATAATATTTAGTCAGGTCCTATATTGACTTTGTCTGAAATTCCTCTTTGATGTTCATTTGCTTGAATGATGACTTCAGATTTGACTCCTAAAACCAAGTCTTTCTTTCATTGTCCCAAGGTTTCAGTCTGTTTCCCACCTCCCCTTGTGAATTCAGTGTTTTAGAATTATCTCAGCATTTAGGCCTGTTCCTCTTGGTCACTCAGCTCTGACTCCATTCATTTGTATCCGTCTTTGGAACAGCGACTACCCATTTACTCGTACTAGTGATCTTGTTATGTTTTCAGGCATCTCCTCATTTAGTCACTTGGGTATTTTGAAAAACATACTGAGTGACAATTCCTGAAGCCTCCAGAAATGTCAAATATTTTTAAAAAACATCTTTTTAATTCCTTTTAACCTAAAATAACGTTTTCCAATTAGTATATAAGTGTGCGGCTTTCAGAATCAGCAACACAATGTATATCTCCTTAAATTACATGATGGCTTGCTATTTAATCATTGCATTTCAGCCAAGTTCCTTAACCAATTAGGAGGTTTTCAGTCCTGGGAAGTGTTTTCTTTCTCCAGTTAACACATGGATGTTAATTTTTATCCTGATATGTTTGAATAATATAAAACACCGAACATGACAGGGCTCATAATGCCTTTTGGCTGTGTTTTTTGTGTGTGGTTGGTTTTTTTTGTGTGTGGTTTTTTTTTTTTTTTTTGCTACCATGCATTCCTCTGTCCTTCACTAGTCCAGCTTTCCCGTTGGTCTCCTACTGCCTCAGCTTCCTTCTCCTCCCCTATGTATAAACCTGGTTTTTGCCCTCCAAATCTCCCCAGCACACACTCATTTCCCGTTGCCATTTCCTGCCTGTGCTATGCATTATATTGAGGTTTGGCCCATTGGGCTTAGAGTAGTTTGACTCCATGCCAGGGAAGCCATGAGAAGCGACGGCCTCACTGGCTGCTGACAGCTCGTTCCTGAGCAAAGCAGCTGCAGGTAAATTTGGTTCTCTGATGAGAACAACCCCCCCTTTTTTTTTTTTCTTTTTCACGTTGTGAAATTTGACCTTTTTGAAAAAGGACAAACATCTCATCGAAGTTCAAGGAAGATGTGAAATTTATGCAATGCTCTGATTGTAATAGCTTAGCAAAAATGGACAGACAGTGGTGTATTTACGTCACTCTTAGATGAAATTTAGAACTTAGATGAAAAACGAAAAAGAAATCCACCAAAACCAGAGGTCCAATATTTATGTTAGCATCTAAACTAGTGTTCTGGGCTCCCTTCAAAAACAGTGGAGGAAAAGAGGGACTCTGGTCATGACATTTAAAGGCACTGTTGAAAATACTGAGATGAGTGCTTTGTTCTCAAAGGTAGTCACCTAAAGTTTGGAGTATATTATCTCACTGAAGAATCCCTTCAGGGGTGTGGAGTGTTTACTCTGAGCAACAATCAATAGTAATTTTGTTTTTGAGAAACAAACCTGATCTTTCCTTACTGCTTTTATTTTTTTTTTAACTATCAATCCTTATGATAAAGTAAATCAGAGTGGCTGAATAGGTACACTTGATTCTCCTCCAGAAATGTTCCCGTCTGTCTATTTTCTATCCTCTATATGATGGCAAGTGTGAAATTTTGTGAGGGAATGTCTGTGCTTTCTTAATGCTCGGCTAATTGGGCCCTTATACAACATAAACATTTTTGGCTGCAAGTGATGTGGACTTGGCCTCTGTTTATTTGTGTTTATTCAGAAAATTGTAACTGCTAATTAGTGATCATGTCACACTGACAGCAGAGCCATTTAATTTTGTTCACCCCCTTTGGAAGGAGAAGGGAGTGAGAGGGAGGAGGAGGATTTAAAGATTTTAGCATAGCTTATTGTCTATACAGATGAGAGGCTTTGCTGCCCTGTAGCTTGCGTATTGTCCCATGCAGTTTTGGTAGCTTGACCCACCCTTCAGTCTGTTGACCCTTGTCTTTCTGCTCAAGCTTGTGCCTGTCTGATGCTAATTAGAGAGCTGTTTTCAGCCGTGTCCTCCTGAAAGCACAATCTTGTCCAAAGACCTCATTGGTGGTCCCAGAGTGATGCAACACGTTTTCCCAGTTACCCCAACAGTCTGCGCTCTGAGCATTTACCATACGAGACACATTATATAGCTGTTAAGCAATGAGGTTAAGATACCAAGCGCTCAAACACTGTAGCGTACTCTCCGAATAGCTAGGTAACACATTAATAAAGGAGTATGCTGGTGTCCTGTCTGTCTGCAGTCAAATTCTGTTTTAGTTCTGTTGAACATAGCTGTTGATTCAAAACATGGAGAGTGCTAAATAAAAAGACTATTATATTGGAGATTCAAATAGTGAAAGTCTTTTTGTGGTCTGGGCTGCCTTTGCATCCCTTCTAAAAGTAGTATAGAGGAGCTAAGAGACATTTGGTATCAGGGTTTCGCAGAATAACTGGAATATTTTGTAGTAGCTGGGTGAATAGAGCCCAAAACAATGTATAAATTACCCGTGAATGATCTGTTCCCATTCTTTCGATTGTCATGGAGGTCTTGGTTAAAACTATGAATCTTGCCAATAGAATTTTTGGTCTCTGAATAGTTGCTGTAATACTGTTATGTTGTACCAATCCACTAGACTATCATGAAATACATTATCAGGTAACTTGGTAAAAAAGGGATTTGCCCACAACCATCTCAGTAAGATAAGTGCAGTCTTTATAAGTACATCCTGAGATGGCTAGTATGGCTTGGAAAAGCATATGTACTAAAAATCCTGTTTATAGTTTTCTGGCTTTTTCATTGTGTCACAATTTCGTAATAATTTGAGGAAGGCAGATGCTTTGGTTTTTTTCTGGGTTTTTATTTGTTTTGTTGTTCATGGTCAGTGTTAGGAATGCCATGATAAAGTTGCCTTGTTAGTCCATTATAAATTGAGAATCTTTTTCAAAATCCAAGCTACATTTCAGTTAGGAAGGGCAGAAAAATTACTCTGTTATCTTGAAAATTGTGTTATGTATTAATCAAGTAATTCTGGAATACTTACACTCAAAACCCACTGAATCAGAGTTTTAGATGCATATATTTACAGGTGTGTAAAGTTTACTCGGTCAAAGCAACAGACTGCAAAACTTGAAAAAAATATTCCAAGCTTTACTTCCAGAAATTTTTGGTAGAGCTCACTGCTTTTTTGAGTAAAGTTTGAGTAAAGAGGAGTGTGCACAGGCCGTTTTTAATTGGGAGCTGTGGGCCTTATTATTTGGAACTGATTAGGCAGTGCTAAAAGATTCAGTCAGCTATGATGGAAAACTTACTTTCTTGCCGATTTATTTGTAAAAATTGCAAATAGCAACCTAGAATGCAGCAGGCTAAGAGTGATTATTATTGTGTTAGAAGTTTGTTGGTACATTGGAATATTTAGACAAGTACTGTAATAATTAGATTACTAACAGGATGGAAAAACACCATCTCTTGGTCTTGGGTTCATCTTGTTTGTTCATCAGATTGAAAAATTACTACATAGAAGAAAAATTATAGAAGTAAAAGCTTTTTAACACTTGTATCTGTGGTTTGTAATGTAGGAACCTGGATTTCATGTGTATGTGCATTTTGTTTCCAGTATCTTTGCCGTGAGTGATTACTGCTGAGCTTTCTGTTATCCTATCACAGCCCCAAATTGCTCTTAAACAGGAAACTTTGTCGGATTGTTTTTTAAAAAAGAGTGCTTTGGCTGATGTATTTGGCATGTACCTTGTCTGTGACTATAGTTATAAGATATGTCATTATTAAGTGAGCAAGAAGAGAAACTGTAATATAGAAAAATGTCAGGATACACAAGTTCTCTTCAGGTGTTTTTAATCACAACCTTTCTTTCCTCTTCCTAAAGCAGCACGGAGCTTTTCACCCCTTTATCACTCTCTGGTTTACAGATATCTTCCTGAATGTTACTTTGCTTCCAGACAGCTTCATTTTTACTCTATTAAAGAAAAAAACAGAGCTAGACTCCTCTGTGCTTAGAATCTGTGACTCTCTGAACTTGGTTTTGTTTCCTATTACCTGAATATTTTTATAAAATATGAATTACTTTAAAATGTTTATTTCAAAAGTAGTATGCTGATGCCATTTCATTAAAGGCTAGCTTAATAGTTTGTAGAAAAATTTTGTGTTCTACTTCTGTGGGAAAGGTACTCAAATATTTTTCTTCTGAAAGTGAGCACAACTGTGTAAAGATTAGTGTGAAAATCTCTGGTTTTATGAGCTGAACATAGTTTACCTTGATATTGTTTAAAAAACCCTGGAACTTGAGTCCTGATAGCCTTTGTGATTTTACTTTATTTTATTGCAACTGTAGATGTTGTTACCTATGTTGCTACTGTTTTATAGTCTTGCTACACTATTTGAGTCAATATTCTCTAAGAGTTAGTTCCACCTACTCCACTGTCTTGCTTTTACTATAAAAAAAAAACCAAACCTTTTTTTCTTCTAAATTAGTGACCTCTCTTCCCCTGCTAGTTTTGTGAGGAGCATTGTTTCATTATTCCTGCTGCATTCTGAGTGTTTTATTTATTTATGTATTTCTCCAGTGGAGTGGGGTTGGAAAAGGTCGCTAAATAATTGGGCATTTTTCCATCCCCTTTTTCTCACAGTAAATCAGGTCCTAATGCTCAATTACTTTGCAGCTATTCAAGCTATTGCAGAGTAGGTATAAACCTCTACATTCTAATCTGACCCTATTTTAGAATTTCTCTGTTGGCTTTTCTACCAACACTTCTGCTATCGGTATAACTGACTGCATGATGCAAGACAAAGAAGAGTCAAACTCAAGGTGTAACAGAACCTTTTCTTTAATACTCAATTTCTAGATGTCCTTTTTTTTACTACTATTCCCATGTCTTCAAGTTGTCATCTGCGATACCTTTTGTATGACTCTATTTAAAATTATGAATAAGCCTTTTAAGGAGAAGTTCTGTGATGATAATTACCAGCAGCATTTGACTTTTAAACGTTTCCCATGATGACACTGATTTTCGTATTATAGCACTTAAAAACCAGGCAGGCTACTGTATGTGGCAGTTTATTGTTTCTTAATGCTAGCTCATGCAAATTCTAACCCCCAAGCTGTCATTTCTGTAGTAATTTTGCAAGTATTCTTTAATCATAACCTTTTTTATCCCCAATAAGAATCTATGAATGGTCATACTAGATCAAATTACTTATCCGTCTAAGCTTATTTTGTTCACAGCAGTGAACAGCAGGTGAATAGTGGTGTGTACCAGAGCTGAGGAAAACACAGTGATACTTCCCTGGAACCTCAATACCAAAAATCTGCATTTTGCATCTGCACTGAATAGCTGTTAGAGCATGTGTTAGCAACAGTAGAGCAAAACCCTTTGCTTTGTATTTCACTACCTACATACCATCCAACATTTAGGCATCTCTGTCATGTGGCTTTTTTGTTGTCTTTTTTTTTTTTCTCCAGTTTGAAGGATCTCAGTCTGTTTAGCTGCTTCTTGTATGGAGTATGTTAATCCTTTTCCCATATGTGTTATTTCTAGCTTCCTTTAAGAAAAGGAAAATAAAACTGGGCCTGGAGCCTAAAAATAAATAAATAAATGGGTGCATCCATAAGTATATAGCATGACATAATGATTTATTTGGAAAAAAAAATATACACGTTAAAACTCAGGTTTCAGAACATCTTGGAAATTCTGAATTTTTTTTTTTCCTTCATGGACAGCGGCCAGTTCAAAGTCCAGTACTTTCTATGTAGGTATACTTGCAATGTGTTCTGCTTGACTATACACATCTATATAATATATTAGGATTCACTAATACAGAATTTTGTTATGTAATTCATTGCCTGATTGCAAAATATCATTAAGGTTTTCTGCAACTCTTCAAAGTTGGCATTCATTTTTACTATTGGGTTAAAACCAGCAAATGGTTTAATTTCATTTTCACTGTTACTCGCTTCTTCCTCTACTTCCATTTTTCAGTAATTTACTAATGAGGGACAGCAGAGGTGCTTCTTGGATCTTTCAAAAGACTTTGTGATGGGTTTAAGAATTTATTCTGAGCCTTTTTTAAGGTTTATGTCATTGTTCTAGCTGCCATATTTTAAATGAAAATACCATTTTCTTTCAATTCCATTGTTACATGTCAGCATCGTGCTCTTGAGCTTTTTGTCAAAACCAGTGAAAGGTAGTGGAAATTCACTATCTTTTTAGAAGCAAACACTAAACCTGAGCGTGTTAGGATGAAAGCGAACTTTTGATTTACTTAGTAGCACTATTATACATCAATTTTTCCATTTTAATCTTTATTCTATTGCCTTTATCTCCATTTGAAGGTATTAGAAGATCTGATTCTCCTTTTGTTGATTTTTTTTTTTTTTTTTAATTGGGGTTTTCACCAACATAAGTAGTTACTGCCAGTTCATACAAATTAAAATGGAAAGATTCACCATCTTATTCGCACCAGACATGGTAGTTAACAGATTTTTGAGAGATAGACTGCAAGCCTAAGAATGTACAGGCAGTTTGCCCTTCATGAAGGTACATGTGCTTTATTTAAATATGCAGGAAGATTTACCTCCAATGTAGTTTTTCTAAGCTGCTTGTGAACTTCTCACAGTGCTGTTTCATCTTGGCTAGCCTACATAATTTCCTGCCATCAGCATTTTTTCCATCTCCTCTAGGTCATTAATAAATACATGGAACAGTGTAGGTCTCAGCACAGCTCCCCAGAGCACACCGCTGTTAACTTCTTTCTCTGCTGAGAGTTGGCCATTTATTAGTACTCTTTTGCTTCCTACCTGTTGGCCAGCTTTCAGGCCATGACAGGACTTTACTACTCACTCTGCAGTTAGCAAGGTTGCTTTTTTTATTTATTTTTTTTTTAACAGCCTCTGATGTAGGACAGGTAACCTGCATTCAATGCTTCTTCCTTATCCCCTGTTTTCTTAACTCTCCCAAAGAGTTCTAACAGTGGAGAGAGGCAATATTTCACTTGTAAGGGCTATACTTTTTTTTCATCCCTGTAATAGTCATCAAAATGCTTTATATCTCCATGTAGATTCAACCTCATGGTCCTCCACCACCAGTTATTTTTCACTTTTAAGTATGCTAGAGCTTATCCTTCAATGAAAGAGAGTAAGCAGAAAATCATAATTCAAGTTGATGGTGTGTGGTAATTAATGATGCAGTTAGATGTTTTCCAGTGATTGTGTAGCACTGGTGTCCCTTTATTCTGATATCTACTAGGAAGGAAAGTGAAAATTTATGTACATAGGTTAAGGGTTTTTTCTTTACCTTTTTTGTAAAGCATATATACTTGGTTACTTGAAATAAGATTGGAATTGTACCCTGGGGGTAATATACAGAATTTTATTCTTACTGAATAAAAGAGCCTCCTTCTTCCTATATATTGTAAGTAATTTGGAATATTAGAAACTGTAAAATTGTTTAATTTTTAATCTGTTGTTATTGCCATGTTTCTTTTATGTAGTATTTCTCTTGTATAGTATCATCCATTTTGCTTCCAGTTTACCTTCTCTGTTTTTTTGCTTCTTTCAACAGTTAACATAGTTGCTATTTTTTTTAGTTCATTGCCCCATTTCACACTTGCTCCTGATTCTTTCAAGTGTGTGAGCTAAGTAGGCTGTTTGCTTGTTTTAGCTGAGTTGCAAGTTATAAAAAGCTTGTTTAGCAGCAAGCATAGATCTATTAAGCTCCGTAGCCGATGTGTGGAAAAGCAAAGCTGGGTTTATCTTTGTCTAAAACATTTCAGGGCATTGCCACCATCACTTTAAAACCGTCAAAATTCTGTGTTCAGTCTATTCTAGTGTAATGTAGACTTTGTTTTAAAAAGTAAAAAACCTGCAACATCTGCCACATTGGTACTTCAGAGATCGTGGGCAAGAGCTCTGCTGTCACAGAGTTTGTTATGTATGCATAGACTAAATGTTGCCATGTGCAAAGCCCTTACTGGTTTAATATTTAGAAATCTGGATTATTTGGGGGGCAGACCATTTGTATTTTAAAGAATGATGCATGTGTAACATACTTCACTTACTCAACTGCTGTTATTTAGATCATAACCTTTTTGAAATAAGAATAAATTACAGTGGATGAAGGAAAGATTAGCTGCAACAAGATTGTGTGCTGAGACATGAGTATATCTGTGTGTTTCAGTGTTGTTGCACTAATTACATGGGTATATATGGGGATACAAGTGTGTGGATCATTCAAAGCCTGCTTTTATTTACAAAACTACTTTAAAAGCAGAAGAAAAATGATTATATGCTAAATATTATGATGGATTCCTCCCTGAAGATTGTGGAGGGAAAAATAGCTTTGAAGAGGGGGATGTCTAGTTCTATTAATAACCTGATAATAAATGTTAATGTCAGAAGGCTGCTGGGAGCTGAAGACCTTGTCTTGGCTTCATTTGCTTAATTCTTCATAGAGACTATTCCTTTGAGGAATACTTAGGTAGTACTGTTTATTTACAGTGTTGGAGGTAACATAGTAAGCAATTTGTAGCAGCCTGCTTTCGTTGATAATGAGTGCTGCTGCTTTTTATCTTGATCTGCTATTTGAGCAGTGAGATCGTCAGAGAGGCGTAGGTGTTCTTTTACACAAGAACTAGTTTCTTAAAGCTTGAAACTGTTCCATGTCACCCTCCCTTGCCTCCTACCAGATACCACGTTCCAGCTGGAAACATCCAACTTTCTCACTAATTAAGAAAAAAATAGAGAGATGATGGGTCTTCTGTCACTTGTGCTTGCTCTGGAGTTGTGAAGGGTTCCAGCTGAGAGCAGGCTTCATAGCATAGCATCTAGTGTGATCACACAGGAGAGAAAGACCTTGTGCTGTAGAGATTGGTCCAAGTAGACAAAGGGATATATTAGTGCAAACCAAATTCCTTTCTTTTTTATTCCGGAATGTAATGCTGATTATCAGTATTCAGAGATGACAGACTACCATCTTCATCCTGGACAGGGCAGTCAGGAAGGTGGGTCACTCTGTAGGAAAGCTGGTGCTTGAGGGGGTTGTTCTGTTAGGTACATGTGCATGCAATGTTAGGCATAAGCATCTATGATCTCAAACGCTCCTTCAGAAGACCCAAGAGATTAGCTGGAGGAGAGTGGTGAGGTTCCCCTATTGTAGTGGGAACCTAACAGTAGGGTTAAAAATACCTGTGGGACTGCAAATACTGAGCTGCAACATGGGAATGATCAGCCTGGGTCACCATGTTCTTCTGGATAGGCACATTTTCACTGCTTAAGACCTGAAAGCAATTTCAGGTCTTGTTCTTTCTTCATCTCAATTACAAACAAATCAATTTCACTCACTTTCTTCCTTTATTTAAGACTTGGTTCATGGTTCCTGCTCTTTTTCCTCCGTCACCTTTTGTGGCTCTGTGGTAGCAAGAAAGGTGACCTTGTAGGTCTTTCCAGTTATCTGGGCAGTCCTTGTTGAAGGAAAATAATTGCGCACATGTAGCTCCTAGTAAGTGCTGACTTATCTTGAGTTGGGCAAGTGTGTGTGTGTGTGTTGGGGGGTGGCACAGTGCTTCATCTGTTCGGCTGTTAAAAGTTTTCAGGATGGACATGCTTTCTGCAAAGCCTTTGTCTGGTCTTGTTCACTTGCTGTCGCTGTAAAATTTGCTTCATACTTTTGTTTCTGCTGAAAGTTCTCCATAGGATATGCTCATTCACACCTAAATCATCCCATCTTTCCAGCCAAAAAGTAATTCTGCATTCTCATAATAAAATAGAAAAAAGCATATAGTCCTTTGGGTCACTTGTTAGAGGATGAGATCTTATAGGTCAGGGCAGGAAAAGAGCTGCTGCTGCTATATTGATTTGGAATGCCACAGAGTATTTCTTGAAGGCTGGAAGTCATTACTTTTTACAGACCTGTTATGTCTTCTTATGTGCTCAGCATAAGCTTACTCTTTTGGCCCTCGCTGTGTGCTCTCCTGCTGTGGTCCAAATGTTTCATACGCTGGCTACACAGCCTTGCTTCCGCCTCCTATCAAACACAGCTGATTCACAGATCTGTGACCTTTCACTGATCTGCTGGTGTTACAGTCCAGAAATGTGGGAGGGACAGAGGAGCTCTGTTACGCTTTGGAAAATGTGTTATAAGAAACAGATTCTCAGTACCAGCTTTATAAAACAGGCATTCCCTTTCATAGGGTCTAATTTGCCTTTGGCAGAACAGCCTCACAGCTCTGCGTTGGGTTGTGTTGTGAACCCATGCATAAGTGCATGTTTGTTGTGTGAATGGATGCCTTTTTTCCCTGGATGCTGCTTCCATGGAATGATGTGTTAGACTTCTATGTCAGATTTCTAAGAACTGGAGACATTTGCTTTTGTATAAAATCATTTGGGTAAAAGTCCTTTAGAACTAATCTGGGAAGGAATTGAACAGAGATGTCTTTGCTTATTCAGAAAGGACTGAGCTGCAACTTGTTTCATAGTCTGAATAGAGAGGTGGGGAATAAACTTCAGAGAAGGTTTAAGAAAACAAAGCAGGAATTTTCAGAAGAGTTACAGATGTAATTGAAGCTGATTAGATCCAAAAATATTGAGAAATTAAGGGAGCTAGTACTGATGGCTTCTACTTATAAATGCAGATCATTAGGATAGGTCATTATCTGCACACTCTCTATTGCTTTCAGTACATTTAATTTTGATGATTGGAAAGCTTTTGCATTTCTTCACCTGCTGCTTTATACAGACAGTCTTTAAACAGCATGAAATATGCAGACATCTTATTTCATGCCTAAAAAGATTTTTGTGTGCCGTCTCACTTGGGCTGCCATAAAAATGTTAGTGGCTCAAAAATTGCAGACTTCAGGTTACTTCAAGTAAGTGATGAAACATGAAAGTATCAGATAGTTGGCATGGAAAGGGGCAAACGAGATGGGGTTTACTAACCAGAAAGGTGCATTTTGGTACTCTAATGTAGAGTCCAGTATTTACAAATAAGTTATATATGTATGAATAAAGAATTCTTCTGTACATATAGGGCTTGTGTACATACAGGCAGGTCCTGGACATACTTGTTCAGTAGCAACTAAACTTCATCAAGTAAAAGAGTTTAAAGAAATTGATGGGTAACATACTGACTGATACTTTGTTATTGTATTGATCATAGTTTTAAGCACAGAGAAGTAATTCTTGTATTGTATATGGTATTTTTAAAGCCTGTAATCTAATTCGTGTGCTATGAGGATACAAGGAGTCTTTGAAAGGAGAATTTGGCGTGAAATGTAATTGTTTGCAAAGCTAACTGATTCATTGCTGGTCGTTCATTTTTCATACTTATAGGCTATTCAGATAAATCCTGATCTTTCTGAAGCTAATTCACTCTCAAAATCCCATTTTCACCAGTGAAGCAAGATCCAGATATGCACTTGCACTTAAATCTTAAAACCTCTTTTACATATCTTTTCAGTTTTTCTCCCGTGAAAGGCTGTTCAATGAAAATATTAACACCTAATATTTTTTGTCCAGGGCTATTATGTTTGCTTAGGTAATAAGTAGAATTTTATTCCCCTCCACCCACAACAGAAGAAAGAAAATTCCCAGATGGGATCCTTTATGGTGATGAGTGCCTTCAACACAGAGCTCAAGTGGAGGCCCAAACATTGAGCTGCTATTTTTCTTTTCAGCTGGAGAAAAACTTACTATGTCTTAGCGATATTAGTTGTACACTCCCCACTGGTGATGTAATCCTTCTCCATTCCATCAAACTAATGTCTTCCAAAGAAAATATATAAAGGAAAAAGGGAGGAGGTAGGACTATTTATAATTATTTTCATTTGTCAAACAGGTTAGTACTTGTTCTGCCTTTATTTTACTTATTGTGCTTGAAACTAAGTTCTCCATTAACAGTGTATGTGTACCCACACTGCTATAGTATTTGGGCTCTTCACAGTCTTTGTCATATTCGTCCTTACAGCAAAGTAAATATTTTTTTTTTTTTTAATTCGTCTTTTACAGACAAGGAATTATGGGTCAAGAGGGTTTTTTTACAGTTAGATTCCTAAAGAATTTCTCTGTGTATTTCAGTAGGCATTAACATTCTGGTAATCTGAGTTACGTGACACTGCCAAGGCTAGAGCTGCGTCCCCTTTGCTTGAGATGAGCATTGCAAACAGTACCGATGGGTACCTGTTCTTTAAACTCTGGTTCGTTAGACCACAGAGATAACACGTTTGGCAAATCCAGCTCCAAAAGCTCCTCCAGCTTGTGAGGCTTCTTTTGGAGTTTGGGAGATGGAGGCATAGTTTCCTGCTTTTCCAGATGGTTCAATGTGACCCGGAGCTGCGGCAACCAGCTGATATTAAGAGACAACCTTATAACCCATCTCTCTAACAAAATGTACAGCATGCAATTATTTAACCAGTGAACTGGCAACACATTAAATACTTGTACTGGTCATCACAGAACCTTAATTAATAAAATCTGACTCAAAGTGATCAAGTCTGTCCCAAGGCACATAATTGTGATTAGATATTGGAAAGAATCATGGTAACTTTTTTCATATATTGTTGTTCTTATTTTAATTACTATATTTTTGGTCCTGGGATTTCATTCTCGCTTTCAAGAATCCTGAAAGTTTAAAAGCTTAGAGGAAGGAAGGAATACCTCTACTGCTGAGTGGTAAAGTATTGCACACATTGTTCTTTCTATCTGTAACTCACAGGGGTTTTATTTATCCCTTCTGGTTGCTTGCTGCTTTATTCCATGCCTGCTCTTGATGTTTTCAATAGGAGACTGAGTGTGAAGTAAGCATTGACTGATAAACGGCTTCAATAAAAGGATCTGAAGCTTTTTGACTTGTCTCTTTGGGGCAGGCCTCACAAAAAGCCTGGGGCAGACATGCTAAACTATTGCTACAGTCAGAATAGCAGCATTATTCAATCAACTTTAATTAAAATATTTGCATTAAAATGCAGGGACTCCATAGAGATTTTAAAATATGATGGTTTTGAAATGACATTGTAAAGGGAAATTATTTTTAGCTTAATAACATAAAAGAAAAGCCATGTCAGTGAACAGCTAACTTTTTCGGATTCAAATATCTTCTTTTTTTCAAGTATTTTTTTTTTTAATTGCATGTGTGTGGCATGACAGCGGGAGGCAATCGAGTAATGTAGTCTTGTGGGAAGTATTCTAGCTATAGTATTCTAGGAGTAGTCTAATTGCCATTAGAATATGGTAATCACTCTGTATTCTCAAATTGCTTGGATTAGCAGTCTACTTTATTCTTCCTTTAAAGGAAATTTTGTTCAACAAAAATGAATCTGGCTATATTCAATGATGTTATTTGCCATCTTTGGCTTTTTATCCTAGCTATAGTTAATAGCGTTCCTTTTGACAGACTATGATTTGAACATGAATGTGAGAAGACCTTGGAGACTTGGAGGTTGCCAATAAAATGGGACACATCAGAAGCAGTGAACTTACTTGGGCTCTAGGAATCAGGTGCATAAATAGTGTTGCTATTGGGAACAGGTAGTGGTGTGCATGGCTTTTGAGTAGTGATGGCAGGACTCCAGTGTGTGTGCAGGTGTCTTTTTGGGAATGGGCCCCTAAACCAACATCTGACTGACCGCTGTTGCCTCTTATGAATATAAAACTCAATAGTGGTGAAAGCTGCTACTAAAGTCTTAAGAACAGAAATGATGTTCTGAAATGAAGTAATGATTCTTTTCATGTTACTGTTGAAGCCAAGCATCTGGAGCTAGAGATTTCAGTTATATGTGAATGCCAGGAACCCTTTTCTTGTGCATGTTGCATCAAACTTTGGCATTGCTGTAGCAGTACCAGACATTTGAACTCTGAAGCGTATCAGCTACAGAGTGTAAAAGGGCCTATTTGTGTAGTCTGGAAGTGGTAGCAAAGAGAATTGTGATGATTTCCTGCTGATCTTATGAATGCATGTACAAGGTATGATTTTTCTGACGCTGATTTGATAAATGTGAGCTGTTTATTGTAGCTTCAGACCAGCTTGTTCAATGAAGCTCATTATTACACAGCTGTGAGAGGTTTAAATTTAGAAACATCACAGCAAAGGCTACCGGTACATTTACTGATCTCTCTGCAGGAAATATGATGGCACAGATCAGGAATACTTCTATTTTCTGTATGTGTATATAGAACAAAAGAAATATTTTCAGGCCTTTTTGGTTGCACATATATTAGTGTTAATCTTCCCCCTGTTGCTCCAAGAAAGTTGTTATATTCAGATATATATATGTATTCTTAAGTTCACCTGGTTTTAGTAGACCATGTACATTTTAATGGAGGCTATTTAATAGTGGAATGAACTATCCTGACAGAGGGTTAAAAAACCCCTTTTGTAACTAGTGCAGAGATGAGTGTTGGGTTTTTTTAACCTATCTCTGTTGGGAAGCATGGTAGACAGCCATTGACAAGAAAATGGGACCGTGTATTTAACACCCAACATTGGTCCCTTGGCCAGAACCATTTCTTCTGTTGAAGAATTGGCAGTGCTTTCCAAAAGTGATGTTCTTCTCTAACGGTACCGTTTAATGCAAGGTTGATAGACTTCATTCTGTTCTTAATTTGATTATGGATAAAGGAATCTATTTTTCACATTGATAATGGTTACATAGGGCTGCATATAGCAGGGTGAGTGCAACACCACATGTGCGTATTCCAGGTGGCCTTTCATACTTTAGAACCTAGACATTTTTACAGTGAAATATGAAAACAAAACAACATCATGTTTTACAGAGACTGGGGATATCAAGAAGCTGTTACAGGAACTGCTTTTTTTACTGCAATGAGGTTTTTGGCTAATGAAGATGCTAGCTTTTTTAAAAAATTGTTACTCTGGTAATGATTGTTGACCTTTAAAACATGTTTCAAAGTTCACAGTAGTTAAAGCAATCTCATTGCCCTCTATGGCTTTCTGGGTCACAGCAGCAGAAAAGGCACTCAGGCTACTTGGCCTTTCATTTGGGAACTGTGATTTCATGTAGGCTTCCTGTTCCTGTGAGATGATTGCTCTGAGCTGGCTTCATTCAAAATCAATTATGGAAACAACAAGTTGAGGCTGTCAATGCTTTCAGTGTGTTATTTGGTGCCTATTAAGTATTTGTCAGGTTCTTTTTATAGACAGTCTGTGAACTTTATAAAATTGTTACGTTCAGTATAGTGAATTGGGCTTCAGCTAAAGTACTCTTATTAACGTTAACTAAATGCCTTTAATATTTAAATAGTATTTTAGACTTTTGAAGTGCTGTACTAACAGTAATTAATTTTCAAAACACCCCTGTACGGTATGGTAGGTGAGAAACGTGGTGGCTAGACTCCCATCAGCAGTACTGAGACTGTCCCCACAAGAGTATAACAAAATGACTAAACAAGAACATTCTAAATTTAAAAAACAGTTTAATTTAGTTTAACCTAATTCTCTAGCTCTAACTTTTCTTCATGCAGAATAGTAGATGACTGTGCTTGCTCGTAAGAGTCCTGGCCCTACTGGGCATAATGGGATGGTAGTATGAAAGAAACAATTCTGTGTTTTCTTTGTTCCCCCTCTCCCCAAATTATGCTAACTGGTTTTTGCACAAATATATTCAATAGGTTTGTGATCCTTAGAGAGGGACACTAGAAGGTTTGAAGTTCATAGGTATGTTTAAAAAAAAACATAACAACATAGTTGATGATAGACCTGTTGATGTAATCAGACAAAAATAAAGGAGTGCATATTCACAACAGCTCACAGACAGATTTAAAAGTCTTCTGATGTGCATTTAGGAACCAGATTTCAGAACTTGGCATGAATGAATTCTTAGCCAGACTACTAAAAGCTGACATCATCCAAAAGGGCAGATTATTTGAAATTTTGATCACTTGCTTAAGAGTAGTTAAGTTCCTAAGAGCCAATTCTGCATCATAAATCAACGTTTGTTGAGAGAGGGCAGTATCTCTATCACTCACTCTAACTAGCAACAAGGAAAAAACATTGTTTTCTTGTAAATTAATTAATTTCCAGATTACTACAGCATGTTACAAACCAACCAACCCTTACCTCACCTTCAGTTGTCCATAAACCTACCAATAGCACAAAGTAGGGTGAAAAGAAAAATGAAGAAAATTTTTAAAGTTGCTATTCCTTTTAGTGCTACTAAAAGGTCTTTGCTTTTTTGCTATTAAAGAAAACATGGGGGAAAAAATTCCTCCGTTTTAGTAGTGGAAAAGAAAAACTCTGTCCAACATTTAGTTTCAGCTAGTCAGGCTGTTACTCTTCTGAAACTGTACTCTTTCTAAAATGAAGACTTTTTCCTATAAATATTAAAAAAAAATTACCATACGTGGTGGCTCTCTGTGGAGCAAGGTGATAATAGCAGTGAATATCAAAGGCAGTTACATACTGGTTATTTTTTGTTTAGATTTATTTCTAACCTCTTGGGCTCAGGAAGTCACTGTGTAATTTATCAGGGAAAGGTTTTCCGACACATAATTTTTTTTCCTTCCAGGTTTGTCTGTGACTCTCAAAGCCACTTCCTCTTCTGTTTCTAAAGGTGCACAGGCAAGCTATGAAGTCTAGCATAATTTTGTTGACTAAAAGGTAGTTTTATACATACTTATTTTTAAATGGTTTTGCAAGGAGAAAAATGGCATAAAGGCATCTTCCCTCACTTTACTTAATTTTGCTGGCAAGTTTTAGCTTCATGAGAGCTGTCAGAACCTAAGGGCTCATGCAGAATGGCTAAATTGGGAAATCGTGCTCAGGGAAAGAAATATGTCTGTCTGTGGCTGCATGAATGTGTGTGGCTTTTCTTTTAGACCAGCTAATTTCACTCAGTGGGGTAATCAAAGCTGAAAAAGGGAGGTGGAAACTTTCTTTTTAAAGTAAGTCATTAAAAAAAAAAAAGATCCAAAACATGTACTGGATGGAGTTGATGTTTCTGACAAAGACCATCAGAACTTAATGGATTTCTATTGAAATCTCATTTCTTTAGCAGGGCAAAGTAATTATATTAGTTACTGTGTGATTATTTATTTTTTTCCCCCCAATATGGTTTAGTAATACTATGTTCTTAGATGGAAATGGGAGAGCACAGAAGCCAAGGGGGAAAAAAAGTTGGAGGAGGGGGAAATGCATTCTAATGTGATGTAGAACTGGAGAAATGTTAGAAGATTTGGCTACTTACAGCAGAACAAATCTGAAATCTTACAGCAGCAAAATACTTGAGGCTCTGAAACTGTAATTCTCAAAATTACAGTGCTGAAAGCCAGTTTTTGCCATTATAGTATTGAATGTTGTTGTGCATGAAAGCATCACTTATAATAGAAAAATGTTACTGAATGTTAGATTCCTGCTGCTACTGTAATTATTCCTTTAGATTATCTTTGTTTGGCTAGATGATTCCTAAGAAAAGAAAATCTACCAATAAAGCATCATTCATATAAACAAATTTGTTACAGGAATATACCACTTGGAATTCCAAGTGGTAACTTTATCCCATGAGTTAAAGAATCTCTCAAATCTAATCAGTCAGACTTCTTCTCCTGAACACTACTTTAAGTTATTGTACTTTTCCCTGGAAATCAGAACTAGGATATTGGTGAATGTTTCAGGGTTTTTTATTAAAAAAAAAAAAAAATCTTGAACATATCCATTTAAGTTATTTTTCTATAAGACACGATCTCTTACTCTTAGAAATAAATTGGTAGATTAGACATTGTTAATGCAAAATAAGGAGATTATGAGTTTGCATAATAATTTCCCCTTGGAAGTGAAAATTGAATTCCACAAGTTGATTTCTGTCATCTGACCGTAACCATGACTCCAGAAGGGCTAAGTGGCTGCTTAAACTAAACCACGTCACTTTATTGAGGGTGTTGAGAAGTGATGTTGTCTGTCTTTCTGATTCTAGCTACTATGTCAGTTTTACTACTTCTAGCTCTGCAGAACAGGTGCAGTCATGGGAGGCTGAACTGGTTCGTACATCACCCAGAGAATTGCTAATGAAGTTCCAGCTGCCAAATTCTGCCTGCAAATTAAAAGCGTAGCACAGTTTCACCTTCTTTATGTGGCTATTTAATATTCTGCTTTGCCTTTTAATTTCTAATGAATCTGCTTGCTGCTCCAAAGCCTTATTTTGTTTTTATGTTTGGTTCAAGATGGTTGTCCTGGACATTAATTTTGAGTGTTGCTGTTTTGGGCATGGTAGGTGTACATACTCCTGTGTATGTCTTGTTGAGATTTATAATGTATAGCACTGCATTATATAAAATGTCACTGCAGTTGGAATTAGCCCACCAAACTTTTGCTCCTAAGTCAAGGCAATATAAGCTTCAAAGGGGAACAGCGTGATTTGCAGATCCCTGGTTGATTTTATGGAGTTAACAGTTGGAAAGTGGTAACTTTTTTTTTTGTGAGCACATTTGATATGGATTAGAAGACTATAAACCTAGAACGAAACAGTCATTTTCACATTTGCTTTTCCAAGAGGAAGTGCTCTTTCATTTCTGGTTAAATGGCATGTAATTAAACAACTGTGACAGATGAGGGAATATATCTATGTCCAATTATTAATTCCTCTGTTTTATGAATATGAGCTGTGATTGCAGCCATCAGTGTGGATTAGAACTTCCATTTAGTAGCAGAAAATAGGCCATGCCTGTGGACCTAAAAAAAGGGACATACAGGGAGTTGTAATCAATAGGTGGCTGTAAGTTTGTAGGACATGGGTTGTTGAGGGTAGTAATTCATTTTTTTTTTTTTTTTACCTAATTTCTATCCCTTTTGGGCTCCAGCATGGGAAATCCTAACAGAAGAGCAGCGACAGTGAAAGGTATGTTAGACTGCTTTTAAAGAGAGATGCTGTCATAACAGAGGTGTTCTAGAACTGGAATCCAGCAGCTGTGCCAGGGAAATGGGGGCAGACAGAAACTGGCTTTCCTGAATTCTAGTTCTAGGTAACAACCTCCCAGTCTCTTCCTATCTTGTCTTTCCTTCTCCTCCCAAATTAATCGTGAGTTTGATAAAGGGAATGGATGAAGTTTGAGTGATTTAGGATTAGTTCTGGCATCAGGGATGGGATGTCACAGTTCAAGGAAGGGGGTGGGAACTAAGCAGTGGCTGAGTCCTGCCCCATCCAGCCTGATGGGAACATGCAAGATTCATTGCACTTGTGCAGTTCTCCAAAGTTAATACGCTCCACTAGAAAGACTGTAGCAAAAACCTTCTCCTGCTTTCCCTCCTTGACCTCAGCTGATAAAATGAGTAACAAAATGGTGCTAGGTAGATCAAGGAAGGAAATAGTTAGGTTTTAGGAAATCAGTTGCAATACAATAAGGATTTCACTTTTATATGAGAGCTTCTTAATTTTATATAATCTAATTAATTATCATAACCTCTGACTTCTTTATCTCTGCAGTACAGAGCTTTGCAACATCTTCATCACTATAACTCCATACCTGTAAAAATAGTTCAAATCTTATTACTGGTAAGTGTGGTGCCCTTTCTGAATTGTTGCTACTTCTCTGCTGGAATATTTCTGACTATATACAAAGAACAGCTTATCCACTTAAGCAAGGTTTTCTGTACTAATGCTAAGTAGGCAACCCACTGAAATGCCCATTGTACAATATTATATTTAGAGAGACATCGTTCTGTATTTGTGCGAGTTTCAGAAGTGCTGGGGGAACATGCCAATATTTGAACACTCTATTTATTTTTCCTATAAATTCACTCTTCTAAAGCTAAGGCATAATTTACATATATATCAACACCAATGACCAACTTTATCTTCTTTCAAATCACGGATGTCTGCGAGTATATAATTAGACCTGATCTGAATGGCAGGGATGAAAAGGGCTCTACACTTACAAGTCCATTTGTATAATAGTTTGTACATCACACCAATGAAGTTCTTAATCTCCCACAATTGGAAAAAGAAAAAAAAAATCTGTGCTTATAACTTGCTCGTAGAAAAAAACCCAGAAGCTTAAAACTAAAAAGCCTAATTATAATTAATTGAAAAGGTTTTCTGCAGTAGCTAGTGGCAGTGATTTGCATAAATTCTCATTAAGGTGAATAATATATTTTCTTCAAGATCCATTAAACAAGCTTTAATCAGTTGAGCTAGAAAAACATCACCATGAAACTTCAGTTTGAAAGTAATTACACAGCATCTAAAAGAAGTTCTGAAAAATTACACAAACGTATCCAAGAGACATCAGCATCCTTCAGACAGCAAGAAGCCATGTAATAAATACCAAGAGGAAGGGTGGATTGTTGTTCCTGCTTGTAAGTTAATTCCACAAAGACAAAACATGGCTGGTGGGAAGGAAGTCTTGTGTCGCCAGCACAGTGGGGTGTCCTACTGGAGTGAGGTATCTGCAAACTAGTTTTTGTGCTGGTCTCAAGAAGAGAATGTGATGAACTGGCAGGTATGGGACAAGCTGCCATACCTACCACCTCTACTTTATGTACTGGATACCCTACTACAGGTTAGGTTTCTTCTTTTTTAAACAAGCAAAGGTGGCCATTAAAACATTTGTTTACATATGAAACCTAACCATTTTTGTATATTTCTATCCACTTTTACTTTTCAAGAGCAATTCAGATGCAGTCTTTGAACTTGCAGGTTCTAACTGGTTGGAAGCATTGCTTTGACCCTGTGTTTAAGGAATGACTTTCCATTCTGAGTAAGCCAATTTGGTGACAGGAGCCATGTGAAATTCAGTTTAGAGCAACCATTATCTTTTAGGTGCCAGGAAAGGTGGAGTGGCACAACTCAGAGTTTCTGCTGTTCTTGGCAATGCTTTACTCTATTTAAGGCCGTAAAGAAATAAGCACTTAAAACCAAAATAATCTACAAATAAATGCTAATTCTGTTTTATGAATTGATTTTTATTATTGCTGAGAGGTACACTGGATTCCTTCATTAGCATCTAGTGAGCAGTCATGCTTTTGTACCCTTTTCTGTTGCAGGAGCCAAATTTAAAGCTTTAGATGTTAGCACTGAATCAACTTTCTAAAGCAGCAGTTGCTAAATTGCAGTGTACGTGTATACATGCTTGTATAATTTATGGCCGTTCAAAGTGGTAGTTGGCCAGGCTGGAAATGGTACCCCTGGAATTGGTACCTGCCAACCTTTATTGTGGTCAAATAAAAAAATCCAAATTTGGTCCCTACTGTTGAACATTTTGCTTGCTACTTTCATTTGATGTGTAAAGTCTAAAAGAGAGAGATGGAGCCATGAATTCCAGGATGGATCAGGTTGACTGCTATTAGGAAGTTCTAAAAACTTTGTTCAGTGTGTACCAATTTAACACTTGCAGTCTTTGAGGGAGACCTTTTATGATGAAAAGTGTTACCACTTGCAAGAAAATAGAGCAATAAGTATAGCTTTTGTATTATGTGCGCTAGCAAGTTTGACTCATATTTTCCCCTGCTCATTGTTAGGCATAGCATTTTTTTCCTTGGGAATTTGTTTAATTCAAGAGTGCTTAGCTGTACAGGTAGGACACAGTGATGTTTTCTTGTGTTATGGAGAAAAGAAGGTTTTAAGCTTCTGAAATAAAATGTGATTCAATATTACTTTTGTGGCTCTGGAGGCTAGATTAAGAAACTTTATTTATTAGCAGGGTGTCCTTAAGACTACTGGGAAATGCGAGTTATTTTTGAATGTTCAAATCAGAATTTGTTTCTAATGTCTTCATATCATTGTGATAGTCCTGATTCTATGAGTATCTGTACAGCTTCTTTCTGTAACCCTGGAGAAGAAAGGGAAAAAGAGTCTCTTTTATTTATTTATCTATAAAAATACTTTGCAGCATGGTGACCTGAAGTACTTTCTTTGTTTTCTGATAATTGCCACCATTATTCCTTATTTTATTATATTGGACAGTTTGTGTTTTAGTGTGTATTTCTTTTGGCTTTGTGACAGCATTTAGGTTCTTTATCTTGTTATTGTAATTAAACTGCACCCAAAATGTTGCATGACTCATCTGTCTAGGAAAATACACACTAAAATAAAACACTCCAGATAAACTCTGTTTTGATGTTTTTCCCCCATCACTTCAAATTTTGATGCTTTTACATCTTGTTTGAAGAGTTAGTATCCCAAGGCTGACTGGTGTATACTAAGAATGGGCTGAATAGTTCCTTTAAATATTATAGGAGGTCTATAAGTGATGGGTGGCCCAAAACCCAAAGTCACCATTCTAGTTAAATAAACTCACAAAGAAAGTATGTGCAAGACCTTTAACTCTTACAGGAGCTTGGCTGTGTGCCATGCTTCTGACTTAATGGAATGGCTGATTCCAGGGTTGCCTGGGGCCACAACCACAAATAAGCATATATATCTCTGAGGTCACTGAAACCAATTTTATTATTTTCATAGCTATTGGAAATGAGTCACCTGGCTTGATTTATACATAAAATTGCAGAATATCAGCCTTCAGAAGTGACCTTTTACTTTAAACTTTTATCTGTTTTGTTGGCCTATAATATTGAAATAACAGCAGCTTGTGTGTCTAGAAATACTATTTTATCTTTCTCAGTAGTTGATGGTTAAGTACTCACTGTAAGTTAGAGATTCAGGTTGAATGTTTTCATGTGAAACGATCCTCATACTCAGTACCACTGTAGTTCCCAGTTAGACTCAGTCCAGTTTCCCTGGGGCAGGATTTCTAGCTCTCACCAAGTTTGAAAATGTGATGGTGAGTTTTTGGGTTTCCTGTGGGCTCCCAGTGCCTCTCATGAGTAGCTGCCTCTGTTCCACATTGATTTCTATAGGCTTTTATCCTACAAGCCTAGAATTGAGAAGGAACTAGAAGAGGGGATGATGAAGTTGATTTGAATGAGGCTGATTACATACATGATCTGGGTAGTTTTTTCTAAAATAGTTGGATAGCAGTATCTTGCTATCTTGGTATTTCTTCATATTTCATTAAAAGAACATGTCAGTCTACGCTGAAATATTCATATGCCTTCAGTGATACATTGCATTAGTGGATGGGATGTGTAGGTTTGATAGCCATATTATTTGTTGGTTATAAGTCAAAATTCATTTCTCAGTGTTTCTGTGTACCACAACATGTTAGGAACCTGGGAAATATGTGATGCATACACATCATTGCATTATTACAAACAACTAATTTCCTGTGGAGAGAAATAAATCTTAAATTCCGATGACTTTGGAGCAGTATCAGTGTAGACCCTCCAAAAAGAAACAAATCTCATAGAGCAGAAACTGCTTATCCCTTATGTTACTCTAGATTGCTTTTGTTATGCAGAAATAAAGACATCCATTTTATATGATCTGGCAAACTATAATTTTCTTCATCAAACTTTCAGTGGCTTGTAATACCATGGGAGACAGCAAAGAGGGAGCTGGACTCTGAGGAAGTACCCTTCCCCAGCTTTGTAGGTAATAGGTGTGTGCTGTGGTTTATGCAAAGCTTCAAACAGACTGCCGCTTTTTGGGTAAAAAATACGGCATTACAATAGTCTTTCTGAAATGATATATATGAAACACATATAGATCCGTAGTAGAAAACAGACTCAATTCAATCTCAGTCACGTGAGGTTGAAGATTCTTTTCTCCAAGGTGAAATTCTGTATTTCTTCCATCCTTATGTGCGAAACTGAGATACTTGTCAACAACTGCAACAGCACAGTACCCACTGTTGTTTTTTGGTTTGGTTTTTTTTTTTTTTTGGAATCTGGAAGTGCAGACTGACCTCTCCAGGCAGCCTGTTCTCTGGCCCATTCGGGTCATCTTCATTGCACTGAGTTGTGTGTGTTTCTCTTAATCTACCCATGATTTATTTTTACCCCGTGTATAAAGTTTCTTCTTATTTTGATCTCAACCAGTCCTACTTCATTGAATAGAGAAGGCAAAATTACTGCTGTCCGTTAGCAATGCTGGTGTTTGGAGAGGGGACTTACCATTTCTGTCTTAATAAAATACTACACATGAATTGTTTCCCCATAAACTATTTCTGTTTATAGACTACTGAAAGAATCAAACTGTTCTTTTTTTTTTTTTCCCCCTAAATCTTTTGTAAACCTTATGTTCTATCAGCTCTCCTCTATATGTCTCTTTAGGCAGAACTTACAGCTGCCATTGTCTAAAGGCCAGAGTTCTGAAATACCATAACCTTTTGCGGCACTCAGGTTTCTTGGCTACCAGGAAAAATGCAGTCCTCTGTTGTGCTGCTGTCAAGGATGGCTGGACTTAAATGTTACAGTAGGGAAGCTAACCCCAGCAGTTAAAAATAGGTTTCATCTTCCAGTAGATCTTCAGACCTTCATTTTTTAGATGGATACTTCTTAGGAAAATTAAGGGTGCTTAAAAAACAAAATAAGTAAAATGGCATGCAGATCAGTAGTGGAGAAAAGTGCAAGCAGTTGGCTAGCATAGAATTGGAGAAACTTGAAAATCTGGCACTGTTTCAGTTCAACGCTAGCTGCTTTTTGTAGTTCATCTTGACTTGGCTGAGCTGTCATGGTATTGTCAGAAAGGTTGGTCAGGTATGGGATTCTGGCAATGGCTTCACTTTACCTGAATTATTGTCTAAGATCCTTTTTGCTTACTGCTGGCCTCCAGCAGCTACTCTAAAAGATAGAAATGTTATGGTTTCTAGTTGTTCTGTTTTTATGCTTGGAAGTGTAAAGTCTCCTGAAAGGCTGTAAAAGCTTATGCCAATTGCACTTGATTGTAAAACCCTACTGGTTTCAGTGATGTAAATTGGAGATTATTCCGATACTAAAGTGGATTAATGCTAATGCAGCAGAAATAAGAATTTGATCCTGCGTGTTCTGATAACATAATTCAACTAATTTGTCATTTCCTGGCTTTTTAGCTCAGTTTTTGACAGCATCCAGTAAAATCCTTGAAAGTATGCTTGGTGCAGACTTGCATGTAATGGCAACTATAAAAACAATATTTTATTTTACAAAATAGCTGTGATTAGTCCTTTCAGTGTCACTCCCAAACTGCTGCTTACTAACTGGGTGCACTTAACCATGGAATTAAGAGAAATAAAATTTCTTTTAAACACTGCTATGTTTTCAATTTCTAGTGTTGCACAATTGCTATGGCATGCCACAAAACTTTGGTTTATTCTAGTGAGTCCCTGCGTCTGGATAAGCTGGTAAGCCACAAAGATGAAACAAACCAGTAAAACTCATTTCAGCCTTTTTCAGTAGGATCAACACCTTCCACATGGGTGGGTGCCAGTCTGCTCTGCTGAAATACATTTATGAAGGGCATCCCACAGTGCTCCTGTAAAGAAGTTGGAGAGCTGGAAAGAGCATAGTTCATTCATCCAGGTCTGTGCTGAGCAATCACTCTATTCACTAGAAGTTGTGACTTGTTTGAGGAACCAAATATGTTTTTTAATTATGTCAGTTGTTTTACTTTTTGGTAGAATTTAGTTTTCATAAAAATTGGTTTTGTCATAACTGTGTAGCAAGTTCCTTTATTTTTTTTTTTTTTTTTTTTTGTACTAAACAGTAAAAATGTTTTCAGGAATTTGTCTGGCACATCTATGGCAATGCCTGAGGATGAAGTCTAACTCCATCCATCACAAATGCTTTCTAGGCAGATTTCAGCCCCTCTACATATTCTGTAGGAATTTTGTTTAATAGGAATCTGAGAAGGAAAAGTGCTGCACTATTATTTAATTTCGAATTGTCTGAGGAGGTACTTGAAATATTTTGGTTGATTCACTTGCGAGTAAATTATCATCACATAGAAATGTAAGCCTTGGGTTTTCTCTCAAGTATATATTAACATTTCTTGCTGCTTTTTCCATCAAGTTAAGCTTGCTTTGTTTTGTGTGTTTCCTTGGACTATTTCACTGAAATGCCAGTACATCGTCTTTGCTTCATGGTTGTGTAAATGGAATTTGGACCTGAAACAGAATGAATTGTTTTGTTTTGATTTTTTCTTTTTTTTTTTAATTTTCAGGGAGGATTCCCTTGCCCTCCTAATGCTGTTTATTATCTGGCTGTAAGTAGGGTTATGACTACAATCACCTTTGACTGCATATCAGAGAAGCTGGTAGTCTAGACTAGGTAGATAGTAGTGATTTTGAAGACCAATGGCATCTGTTTGCTACCTTAGACAAGACTGATTTTAGGAAAGACAAAATTTGAGTCTTGTGTTTTCACTTACCCCTTTGTTTGGAAGCTGCTGTCTAAAAATGATACCTTTTATAGTTTGTTAATGTATTTGTGGGCAAGCTTTCATGTATGTAATTGAGCAACTTTTGAGGGCAGTTATACTAAGGATGGACAACCCTTCAAGGAAAAGATACCTAAGAGTTCTAGTTTCTTGCCAGAAAAAATAGTCTTTTAAGGCCTCAGCATAAATGTAAGATATTAAAATATCCTTAACCTAAATGGAAAATGCTTATTCTGTACAATTTTTAATTTTTATTTTTATTTTTTTTTTTAGAAAAAACCCACAAATCTGATAGCATGATATCCTTTGGGTAGGAAAAACAATGAGGGATGTGCAATTGGTTGTGTGTCAGAACATTAGTTTTATGCATTTATGCATCTTATGGTGGGGCTGAAGAGAGGGGAAGAGGAGGCTTTTTGAAGACTGGAGAATTTTGGGTGGGCACAGATTCCACAGCTGATAGTTAGTAGCCTGGTAGGGTCTGTGCTTGGCAGTCATGTGGATATGAAAGCCGGGGTGAATCTGATTGCTCTCTGAATCACTTGATTCTTACGGTGAAAAGCCTGAACATGACCAATGATAGCTGGCTCTGGGATTGTTTTGGGTTTTTTTTCCCCTCTCCCTCAATTAGGATGTTTCTTCAACATGAGTTCTAAAGCCAGTATAAAGGTTAAATCAGGGGTCCTCAAACTTTTTAAACAGGGGGCCAGTTCACTGTCCCTCAGACACTGTCGGGGGCTGGTTCACTGTCCGTCAGACACTGTCGGGGGCCGGACTATAGCTTGCAAAAAAATGAAGGGGGAGTCACCCACCTCGCTGATGCCGCCGCCCCCCTCCTGAGCCCGGCCACGCAGTCCGGAAAGGGTGGCCAGAAGGGACTGAAGGAGCTTTGCCGCACCCGGGCTCTGGCCAGGGCATGGATTAAGTGGCAGGAAGTCATTGGCGGCTGCTTGGGTTCCCCCCCGGCAGGGGGGGCGGGGAGTTCTGTAAATACCCGCGGGCCGCTTTGAGGACCCTGACGGGCCATATCTGGCCCGCGGGCCGTAGTTTGAGGACCCCTGGGTTAAATTGACTTTTGTGGATATGCATACACCAAATGGGTTTTGCTAAATACGTTTTGAATCTTTCAGTTGAATCAGTAAAAGTTTTAAGTTTAGACAAGAGTTTATTAAGGAAGGAGTTTTTTGGTGCTTACATAAAAGGCTTGAAAAAAGGAATTTACACAAAACTACTCAATGCTTTTTGTTAATCCCCCCCCCCTCCTCCCCAGCCATTCACCCCGTCCAAAAACAACCAAAAAAAGGGTGTATATTATGTTTCGGTTCAGTAGTTTCTCCTCTACTCATTATTTCTATATTTGTGTGTGTGTGTGTTCCTGGGTGTCCTCTTCAACGCTTCACTAAAAATAAAAGTCAGACTGCTGCCTAAAAATTCTTTCAGGCTTTAAATTAAGAGTGCGCAAGAGACATGGGTTTAGGCATAATTACGTACAATCTTCTTGAACTTTCTGAAAAGGCTGTGTCAAAAAATAGATTGAATGGGAAAAAAAAGAAGGTAATTTTTCAAAAATAAAATTACTGAGAGTTTTTCCTAAGTGTAGTATGCCAGCATACTGAAAAGAACAGAGAAGTCCGCAGTCATGGGACTGATGTATGACTGATAAACTCTGTGCTGTAGTGGTACACTATGTGCCTCCGTTTTCAGATAATGGTTTAAGATGTGTGTGTCTTGGAAAGGCTTTATGTCTATTCAGAAGGTAGTTTGTCAAAAAAAGTAGTTTAATATCCATACTATTAATCTGGTTAAGAAGATCAACATGTCTACTCTAACTACTGTATTCTCAGGACTTAAAATATCTATCCTTGTACTGCTGTGAGCTGCTCTATGGTGAAATGGCAAAAAATATTTATGTTTTATTTTTTCAAAGGAAAGTGGGGAAGAGAAATACTATAGTGCCATATTCTACTGCAGAACAGTAAATCTAATAAGGCCTGCTGGGCCCACTTTTGTCATCTAAAATAGGTTTGAAAAGGGCAGCAGAGGTTTCAACTATGAATTCTGACCATGCTTCAGAAGCTGGTATTACACACACACACTCTCACATGTATATCATATATATGTGTGTGTGTTTATTTTTTTTATATATATATATAAATAAACAAATCATGAGTTGTTGCCAGGCAGTATTTTGTCAGTGAAGAATGTTTTAAAGAATAACTTTGAATATGTATTTGAAAAAACATGTTATCAGGTAAATATGAAATACCTTGAAGTGTCAAGGGAACAGAACTAGAATTTTGTGTTGTGTGGTGTAGTCGGGAGTGAAGTTAGCTTATGAAACAGCTGTGAGAACAGCAGAAAGCATTTTCTGTTTTAAGAATTTAGGTATTTTTTTCAAAAAATGTTTTTTCATGGACCTACTGTACATGCTGTGGTGAAGAAACTCAGGGAGCAGACAAAGACAGGAGCCCTTCTGCTCCTTCTGAGAGGAAACTGATGGTATCCCATTGTTCAGCATCAGAAAATATTAATTATTTCTCTCACTTCCCTCCAGTGTGCATCTTTTTCAGGCAGTTGGTGTTAATTCAGGTTTCAGATTTCACACAACCCATCTTTCAGTGTTTTTTATGTCAGGCTAAAGCTTAAACTGAGAGGGAGTGAGGTGCACTTAAGGTTAATATTAAGGCCAGATTCTTTCCACATAAGAGAGCGCACTTAGAAATAGAAAGACTTATACTGAAGAGAAAGATATAGTTCAAAGCCTTTATAGTTAGCTTTCAAAATATTTGTTACAGGTGGAAAAGATTTTTCAAACCATCTCAACCTTCTTGTAACCAAAATGTTTTGAACCCTTAGTTATGTAAAGCTTTCCAATCTGTTTTAGTCAATGAGAAAATCAATACATGCAGTATACGTCAGTGTAGTTAAGGCAGTGCCCAACAGCATTCAGTGCTACACATAACTACTGCCATTGCTTCCTTCTTCCAAGTAACACCATACATCTTCAATTGCAAAGGTATGAAGTTGAAGTCTGCAGCTGATACTGCTGGATCATAGCCTGCTGGTGCACAAAGTCAAGCCACAGCTAATAGTCATTGATGGAAATAAACAAGGAACAAGTTACCTTGCTTAGATGTCCTTTTTTTTATTGCATTCTGCAAATTTATGTTGCTTATTTTAGAAGGTCAATTCCTTTAAAAGGCCAATTCCTTTAAAAGGCATTATGCAGCTTAGAAAATCTTAGAAAGTCTGTATGACCTTATACTGTGGTATAAGACCATAACTTTTGTCTTGTGATTTTGTTGTTTGTTTTCTGGAGGGTTTTTTCTGTTTATTTCTCTGGGTCTTCATTTTTGACAGCAGTTGCAATCATGTGAGAATATAGTTATAGTTGTCTCACTCATCCATCATTCCGTTCTGCTTCTATCTGATTCAGGAAAGTCTCACCCAAATCAGTTTTATGAGTAAAACACTACTTACAGTCCTGTTATTTATAATTCCTATTTGTTCTGGTAGTAAACTGAAGTTGAGTATGAAATTACTGCTACAGGACAGTAATAGTCCAAATTCTATATCCAATATTATAATTTGTTAATATATTCTGAGGCCCTATCCTAACTATGTACTCACGTACATAGTATAATTGTCATGTATAGCTGTCACTAGCAGTTACGCAGGATAGGAATATTATATTAAAATATATGTATTGTCTTCAGTGTTTGAGCTCTGAGTTTGATGCATTCAGGTATTTCTATACAGTTAGAAAAAGACAATACTATTGGCAGAAATTAACTGGGTGCTAGCTTACTAGAGTGTTATTTCCCTTTTGTGATGTCAGGTTTTCCTTTAATTAATTTAAAATATGATTTGAACCTAGGTGTTTCCTTCAATTTATTTGGTACATGTAGTTGTATTCTCAGAGCATCGCCAGCAACTCAGGATCCTATATATCACTTAACTAGTTGTTACACAGTATTTCCCATCTGAAAACAGCTGAGTTATTAAGCTGTTCCCTAGAGATTCACCTAAGAAAATCTGTTCTTAAGAGAAACTGAAAGCTGCAACTTGAAACCCAGAGGATGCACATAATTTGGTCTCCTGCAGGTGTCCCTAGCTGATATACAATATAGAGATCTTTTTTTTTTTTTGAGAAATGACATGGATGAAACTTTACTACTTGCTGGATTTGTGGATAAATTCCACTTTCACAACTGCTGAGAAGGAATGAACTTTAATACAGAACATGTAAAACATAATTGCCACCAGAAATGTACCAGAATGGCAACTAGTTCCTTTGAGTCTTTAATTAAACATTTAAATGAATGTGTTTTAATGTGCTTACACTTAGTACTTTAAGACATCTTGACATACTAGATAGTATTTCCGGATTTTTCTTTATACTGTCAACACAGGCTATATGTATATTCTAGTCTGCGGGCAAGTATGAGTATTGTCCAGAGTATGACAAGCTCTACTTGCCTGCTGTCTGATCATGCACCTGCCTAACAGAGGGCCTGTAAGTAGTTTGGAGGGTTGACTCAGCTGCTGTATGTTTTGGGAACATGAAGCTGTTTGTACTGTAAAAAATATGCTCTGGCTTTGTTTTCAGTCTTGTTGTCTATACAAGTAACGTACAATCTTGAAAGCATCCTTAGGATGACTTCTTAAGATCCACTGTAAAAATACTCTAGGGTGCTTTTCCATTGCTATTTATGAAAAAGGAGTAAATTAATAATATTTGAAAATGATCTTGAGGAAAAACAACGAAGAACCTCCAAGTAGAGAATTGCCCGTCTATCACTGCCTATCTGTTTTCTGTGAGAGAGGGCTGGTCAATGGCTTCCTGTGTGCACGTTTGGGAGTTCTCCTTTTTCTTTAAAATATGTTCTTTACTTCAAATGCTGATGTTCATTTTCAGCATATGGGGACCATTAGCAATATTGAAGCTGGACATAAGGCTTAACGCGTTAAATCACTTCAGAATGTTGCATCTGTTTTTTTACCCTGGTGTTAACACCTGGATCAGTTTAGCACTAGCGCAGAAGTTTAGGACATATTTAGCTGTTAATTTTAAAAACATATGTGGTTTTTTTTTCTTTTTTTGTCTGTTTATGTGTGCGTATGTGAACTGCTGGAACTCTGGCATTTTTTAGTTTGATGAAAAAAAATCTTACTGAATTGCATTCAAGGTGCATACTGACCTAGGCAAATAAGTGGTTTATGACAGGAGGCTGAATGATTCTTTTGAGTGGATTAGAAATCAAGATTCTGCCTTTACAGCTTTTGTCTTTCTTCAGACTTCAGTTTCTGAAGAATTGATAGCTGACTCTGATTCCTTTTTTCCCTCTTCTCAAACCCATCTATTTGTTGTACACTGAATAAGATACCCTGCTCTCCCAGGATGCGTGAAATGGGCAGGCATTAAAAATTGAAGAAAGCAAGTTCCCTGACTGAGTCTGCAACCCTTATCAGAGGCTGCTTGAAAGTAAAAATGCCGATTGTGTTGGAGCTTTGAAAAATGACTTTCCCTGGTGACCTGCTGCCTTTTAGCGAGAGCAGAGTTTACGGCTCTGTTTGAGTGATGAGTGCAGTTGGAGAGTTTCTCTTGTTATGCCCATTAGCAAGATTGGACTAATCTGCGGGATGTAACCTGAAGGTAAACTGTGAGTGAAGGAGAAGACAAGGCTAATAAGGCATTTTGTAGTTTCCTTTATCCCAGAGTCTTTCCCAGAGCCAGCAATTAATAATATTTTCTATCTGTGGTGAGCCCTGGTGGCTGCCAGCACAAGAGGCTTTACAAAGGACATGTCAGCAGTACCTGCCAGGCTGTGAAGACGGTCTGCTTTCAAAATTGCCATTGAAATTGGCAACTAAGCATCAATACTGCAGCAGAGTTAACAGCTTGTTAATTTAGTAATTAAAGAAAA
>JAVSBS010000979.1:0-15881 GCA_033124195.1 Coracias cyanogaster | reverse complement strand
CTGGGGGCTGAGGGTCACCTCTCTTTTGGTTAGGATGCAGGCTGGGGGGGGTGCAGAAGGGCTGGGGGTGTGGGGAGGAAGGGGACAGAGAGCTGGGACACGGCCCCAGGGAGGGCAGAGGGAGGGAGAGCCCCGGACCCCGGGAGAGGCTGGCAGGGTCATGCGGGCAGGGGGGGCAACGGGACGGGGCAGAACCGGGCTTGCGTTCACCCGCCGTCGGATCCACGAAAGGTCTAAGATAGAAAAGAGAGAAGCTGTGAATGGGGCCAAGAGCTGCCCCAGGGTGTCCCCGCGGCCCCCCATCACAGTGAGCTACGGCCGCGCCGTCCAGTCCAGGTAGAAAAGCGGAGGCTGCGGTCACAGCCGGGTCTGCGCCTCGGGGATGTAGATCTCGATGCTGTCCGCGCTCTCGGTGGCCGAGCTCTGGCGGAAGGAGGCAGCTCGCTTGGCTGCCAGGAGCCGCTTGCGGGCCTCCTGCCGCTGCCGGTCCACCGAGTCCAGGGAACGCTCCTTCACCGGGTGCACCTTGGAGCGCGGCGGCTTCTTTGGTATCGGGGGAGGCACCTTCTTCTCCTCCTGTGCAGACAAGGAGGGCTTCAGGGTGGGCGTGAGGCCAGGACCTCCGGGGAACGGGCGTCGCGGTGGGCTCAGCACAGCCAGTGGGCATGTGGGACATGGGCACCTCTGTGCATGGTGCTGCCACGGGTGCCAAAGCCATGGCGAGACTGCCCCACAGACCCTCCTGCACCACACCAAGTCACACACATCCCTTTGTCCGTCTGCATGGGTATGAAGGTCCCCATGGCATGCTGCCCGGCCCTTTGCAGGCAGTGCTGCCCGGAACTGCCCAGCAAGCTGGCTGTGAGACTGCGGCGGGGGAACAGCCCCTTCTTTAGCCTCATTTTTTTCCCAGCTTTTCCAAGTGCTTGCTAAAAGCAATCACTGGAAACAGTGGTTTGGGTGCAGATGTGCTTGGGGAGGAGAAGGGAGGGAGAGGTGTCAAGGGACAAGTGTCAGTGTCAGAGCCCTGTCCTTACCTTGGGCTCAACGATCTTCCACCCGTTGGCCTTGAGCTGCTGGAGCTCTGCGAACTTCATGCTGACGTCCTCAATGGAGAGTTGCAGGAGGTCCCAGAAGCCAGCCAGGTCTTGGAAGGTGGGCACGGGGAATGCATTGGGATCCTGTGGGGACAGAGTGTCATCCATGTCCACCAGTGGGACAGTAGCTCTGCTGGCCACACGGACATCCCACCCCATGCTGTCCAGCATTACGAAGTCCCTTTTCCACTGGCTAAGGGTATGAGACCCTCACCCACTGTGGCTGACCCCACAGCACACTCCCCGGCACTCACCATGTTCTGCTGGCAGAGGCGGTAAAACTGCTGCACCTTCTGGGACATGAGGAGCTGGGCACTGCCCACGGCGCTCCGGATCTTCTCCAGGACTGGTGGGGGGAGAGCAGACAGTCAGTGCTCCCGTGGGACACCGAGCTTGGGGACCTGAACACCTCGAGGGCAGCTCGGATACCCCCAGCCCATGTGGCATCTCTTCCCTCCTCCAGACCCCACTAGTCCCAGAGGGTTTCCCGGTGTTTCTTGCTGCCACTCAACTTCTTTAGCTTTGGCAACGGAGCTGCTTCAAGGTGGGGCAGCTGCAGGACCATGGCTGTGCCCACCCCGGTTGCAGTCCCCCCCAACCCTGCAAACCCCACCAACTCACTCTCCTCCGGTAGGTCATAGTCCTCAGCCTCCCTCTCCATCTGCTGGCACCAGCCTTCCATCTTCTCCACCTCTGCCTGCAGCAGTTTGATGAACCATTCCCCGTCGCGGTGGCAGGGGGAGGCACGGCCAGAGTCGGGGAGGCTGCGGGAGCCCCGCTCCATCCAGGCATCCCGCCGGGGCACTTCCACCGTGTCATACTGCAGCTGGTAGTCCTCCCGGTACGCCCACTGCCCTTGCGTGTGCACCGTCTTGTACACCGCGTACTGCCGGCCAGACTCCGGCTCCGAGGAGTGCCGCTGGAAGGGCCGCCCGAACTGCAGGGCTTTGTCCTCGGTGGCCACGGCCAGGCCGGTGAAGCCCTCCAGCTCCAGGTCTGCCTGCACACCCGCCGTCACGCTGTTGGAGCGCTTGAAGCGTGCTCGCCTGTGGAGAGCGAGAGCACATGGGGACCTTCGCAGCCAGCCAGGACAGCCCCCGTGCCCTGCCCGCCTTGGGCACCATGGCGGGCACAGGCAGGGTGAGGGATGCCCACAGGAAGGACGGGGCTGGGGATGCCGGTCTGGATTCAGGAGCATTCAGGGCCGCGGGGACAGCCCTGAGCAGCCACAACCCGCCTGCCCCTCATCTCCTCTGCTCTTAGCCCGTTTCCATGGCTACCGGCGCTGGACCAAGGATGGAGAGGAGCATGCACAGGGTTGCGTGGGCACGTTGCCAGAGCTCCCTTCTCACTGGCCATGCAGGTCCTGGCACACGGCACTCCCACCCCAGCCAACACGTCATGTGTGGCTGCAGAAAAGCCCGAAGCGTTCATGTGCTTCAGGGCCAGGCTCAAAGCCCAGTGAAGGAGACCCGAGCACAGAGTGGGAGCTGGGGAGCCCCCTCCCCGGGCAGCCCATTTGCAGCAGCGAGAGCAAAGGAGAGGCCAGATCCTGCCCCAGGTCGGAGCAGCCAGCCCAGGATGGTGCTGAGCTCTGGTGGTCTCAGCTGGAGGAGAGAGGGAAAAGCTGATGCAGGGCAGTGGTGCTGCGTGGAGCTCAGGGAGCACCGGGGAGACCCAATCCCCCGATGTGGTGAGTGTGGCAGGTCTCAGCCCAGCCCATCCATGTGGTACCTTTTGTCCTCCTCCACCTGCACCCCGATGGAGTGGAACTCCCTCTGGCTCCGGCTCTCCGTATCCGAGTCAGAGATGGCCTCGACCTGCCGAGGGGCAGAGGGATAGCGCTGGAGGGTGGCCCTGGGACGTGGCGCAGTGGCTCAGCATCGCCCACGCCACTCGGGCAGGCTCAGCACCGGCTCAGAGCCCACGGGGAGCAGCGAAGCCCACCTGGACGCCGATGGATGGTCGCCACTTGCGTTGCCGAGCTAAGCTCCTCAGCTCCTCGCGGCCAGGAATGGCCTTGATGATGAGCGTGGAGGGCTTGGGAGCGGTGCGGGGCTGGACTGGAGGCAGGTCGAGGGCCACAGCCGTCACCTTGGAGCTCTCCAGGCTCTCAGCCGAGTTGCAGCGGGCCGCAGCGTCTTTGGACCAGGCGGGGCTGCGGGACACCTCGCCGGGCAGGTAGCTCTCGTGGGTGGACTCGGTGCTGCTCTGCGCCGTGACAGAGATGAGGGGTTTGGCTTTGGTTCCTGGAGGGATGGGAGGTGGAGCTTTTCTGTAACTGAAGGCTGTTGTGGGAGAGGCGCAGGATGAAAAGGCACGTGAAAACACAGACACTTGCTCATTTCCCGCCACGAAGAGGGGCCCTGGGGGAGCGGTGCCCACCTCCTCCCGCAGCACGGGGCTCGTGGCCCCGCAGGGTTTGCACCTCAGCTGGCTGAGACCCAGGCTGGAGCTCAGAGGGGCTGTTTGGCTAGCTTATCCCCAGAAAGGGATGGGAAAGCACCCCAGACCCACACTGGCCATGCTGCTGCAGCACCCAGCAAGGGGCAGAGATGGGGACAGCAGATGAGGAACAACAGATGGGTGCTGGGAGCACAGAGCAGCCCCCTGACAGGGACTGAGCCATGAGCGGGATGCTCATGCCTTGAGCGGGATGCTCATGCCCTGTACCAGGGACTGCCCAGGGCTGGGGCAGGAGTGTGGGCAGCAGCAGCCCTTGCCAATGCCCAGGTGAGCAGGAGGGGAGATGTGCGGGTCCCTCGCGCGGCTGAGCCCCCACCACCCCCTAGGACTCACAAGTGCTGGGCTTCAGGATGCTGCTGGTGATGGGTGGCCCGGCGGGGGCCGACATGGAGAAGAGCGAGAGGCAGTCATCGTCCTGGGAGCAGCCCGCCTGGATGGCCCGCAGGTAGCTGTGGCTCCGCATGCGGAAGCAGCCGGGCAGGTCCAGAGCCTCCACGGCCTGCGACTCCACCTCGCCAAAAACTGACTCGCAGACGGCCTCAAACTGGTGGTTGAGCTCGTCGTTGATCTGGGGAGAGCAGCGGGTGAGGCTGGGGGAGGTGAGCCCAGGCTGAGCTGGGCAGGAGATACTCAGAGGAACATCCACCACCCCCCTGCCCCAACCATGGTGCCCGTGACATGGGACCTACCTGGCCGGTGGTGAAGGAACGCCCGTAGCTCTGTCCCCGCGGGAGCATTCGCGGTGGCGTGCAGCAGCTGGGACAGTTACAGATATATGAATCAGAATAGTGCCTACTTGCAAACCTAATGAGAGACAGTGGGAATAGAAGGGATCGCACCAAAAGCAACACATCCAAGCAGAGCATTTGGAAACGCAGCAGCAGCGATGCTCCCACCGGCCACCGCCACTGTCCCCACTCCTAACTACCCCAAAACACTGTCCTCGGGGGGGAAGGAGCTGTCCCCCAGCAATGCGGGGCTGCTGGAGGGGTACGTGCCTGCTCATAGGACCTGGGACGCAGAGCCAGCCTGTCACCCAGCGGGACTAGGGCACATCCCAGTCATCTCCTTTTGAACGCGCCTCTTCTCTCCAACCCCTGCATGTGGCAGCAGCAGCAGGTCCCAGCCCAAAGCCCAGTGAATCCACGTCCCACCCAGTGCCCACCAAGGGCAGCTACAGTGCAGGGACAGGGCTCGGTGCCGCTGCATTGGGGAGCATGGCCATGAGCAAGGATGATGCTGCTCATCCTCCTGGAGAGCTCCAGCCCATGGTCACAGTGCTGAGATGGGGCCAGGAGGTGACAGCCCTTACTTGGTCCTGGCCTGGTCAGCGCTGGAGGAGCGGCGGTAGCTGTCTCGCCGCGTGGCTGCCCTGGGCAATATTTTGGCGCTGGCATCTGAGTCGGCGCTGTCTTCATCACCCATGGCCTTGATGTAGCTGCCGCTGCGCATCCGTCGGCAGGGGATCTCCCCGTCCTTGCCTGCCGCTGGGTACCCGCTCCACTCGTCCTGCGGCACCTGGAGCAGGAGGCAAGCATGGGAGGATGCGGTGGCCAGGGTCCCATGGTCGGGACACAGAGCTGAGCCCAGCACCTGCCATACGGCACATGCCAGCCCAAGCCCAGCGTGCGTCCAGGCCCCAAATCCAGCCGGTGTGCACAGCCCAAGGCCGGTGCATGTGCTGGCACAGCTCCCCTGCCCTCCCCGCAGCACCCCAGAGCTGCCAGGACAGATCCTGAGGGCTCTGACCCCCTGGGAAAGGCCCTAAATCCAGGAGAGCTGATGCCCCCCCAACAGCCGTAGCTCCCCATTCCCAAAACGCAGGGCAGCGCGGCCATTCCCACCTCACAGCCGCCCCGGCAGGCGCGGCTGGGCCAAATCCCACCCATGCCAGCGCAGCCGCCTGGCTGACGTAGCAGCCGCTGGTCCCACCACGCGCTGCTGATGCCGGCACCACGGGGTCCTTACCGGGCTGTGGCAGGGGGATGGTGTCCCCCAGGCCCCAAGGGGAGGGTGGTGGGGCCAGCACACTGCCCTGATGCCCCCGCTGCTGGTGGAGAGGGGCCCTGGCCACCCCCGCCCCCGGCCAGCACGGCATTGCCGCTCCCCGTCTCCTTCCCCCGGGAAAGGGAGAGTAGAGTTAATTAGTTTTTAATTGGAAGGGGGGTGACCTAGAAGGGAGCCTGGTGACGAGGCAGGCGGTGGCATCCAGCCAGGCGCAAGCAGGATAAAAGCCATGAGGAGGGAGCGGGCACAGGGCCACCGGCAGCCCCAAGCTGACAGAGCTGGTCTGACCCCAAATCCAGCGAGTGCAGGGCAGGAGGTGGCAGATGGGCTTCACTGCTGGTGAGGGGATGGTGGGGACCACCATGAGACCCCGGGGTTTGGGGTGCAGGCGCTGGGGTCATGGAGAGGAGCTGGAGCATCCCTACTGTGCCCTGAGCTGCTGGGATGGAGGGTCCCAGCCCCAGCTCACCCCATGGCATCACCAGCTGCGGTCCCTGGGGCAGAGGCCCCTGGCCCTGCCTGGCCTCTCACCTGCAGGTACTGGTACGCTCGGTCTTTGGCCTTTGCTTCCTGAAGCATCAAGGTCTTCTCAGTGCCGCCGGCGCTGGGGTAGGCTTCACGGGCCTGGCTGACGGTCATGGTGTGCCAGGCACTCCTCTTGAGCGTCTGGCCATCCAGAGACATGGACATGCCGGCACAGGCCAGGCATTTTCCCTCCCCGCCACCCTTTAGACTCTTCAAGGTCAAGTCTCTGAAGGCACTTTCGGGAGCGTCCACACAGTACTGGGTGCCCTGATCGGTGGCGTGCCGGCCGGACACCATGTAGCTGCTGTCGCTGTCCAGGTTGTCGTCGGAGCTCCACCAGCCCATCATCTTGGACCGGTGCCGGGAGTCCACCTTGCGGTCCTTGCTCTTGCTGCGCTTGCCGTGGCGGGACTGGTGGTGGTGATGGTGGTGGTGGTGGTGATGGTGGTGGTAGCCGTCCCCGCGGCCGTCCATCTTGGCACCGTTGTAGTCCCGCTTGGCCGGTGCCTCCAGGGAGTGGGACTTGGCGAAGAGCTTCTGGACGGAGTGGACGAGGTGGCGGATGCGGCTGGGGCTCTCGCTGCGGGGCTCGGCGCCGCCGGCCCGCGGGTACTGCAGCGTGTGGAAGCCGTCGTGGTGCAGCGGCAGCTGCTTCTCGAACTGGTCCAGCAGCGTGGGGGGCAGGCGGTTGATCTTGCTGGCGGGATGGGCGGTCGCCATGCATTCGTCACAGGAGTCGTAGGGCTGCTGCGCGTGGTGCATCCTCGGGAAGGTGCTGCTGGCGCTGGCGGAGGGCGGCTCGCTCAGGGGCCCGCCCGGGCACTCGCCGGCCGTGCCAGGGCTCCGCGCCGGGCAGTAGGGATGCTCCAGGGAACACGGCTCACTGGGGCTGAGGAGGTACGGTGGCCGGCCCTCAGGGCCGTGCGGGACGTAGTTGGCAGGATGCTCGCAGTTCTCTGGGATGCAGCGGCAGTGGTGGCCGGAGGAGGGCTGTGCCTGGCTACGCTCCCCATGGTAGCCCTTCATGGTGTCAGCACCCGCCCCGTAGCCTCGGCATCTTGCAGGGTTGTCCCTGCGGGCTCATCTGTGAGGACAGGGACAAGAACAGTGTCATGCTCCCCCTCTGCACCCCACCACTAGCGAAACATTGGGGCTGTTCCACGGGAACCAACTGAGGGAGCTGGAAAGCTCCCAGGGAAGAATCCAGCCCCGGTTAAGCCTCTCTGAGGCCAGGCTGGAGTGCCAGAAACCTGGCTCTCCATGGGGCAAGAGGGATACGGTGCCAGGGCCAGGCACCTGGGGTCACCCCCAGCTCGGCTGCTTGGAGGGAGCAGCACTAAGCCAGGAGAGGGAAGGAGAAGGTGCTGCCAGCAGCGATGCCGGCAGCACGGGGCCCGCAGACAGCGAGGGAGGACACGCTGCCATCATCAGAAACTTGTTTTCTTCTCCAGCACCAAATATTATGAAGTGTTTCTCCATTAGGAAAACGGTTCTGGCTGAGTTTTTCCACCGTTGCGATTCACAGAGCCGTTAATGAGCTGCCGCAGGGCGGCTGCGCTCTGATGTCTCCATCCAACCCATCCTCCCCGCACAGCCCCGGCCCTGATGCCCGACTGAGGATGAGGATGGAGACCCAGGACTGGCTGCCCCATCGGCCCCCACGGCCCTGCCAGCCCCATGGATGGGGAGCCATGGAGTGGAGATGGGTACGTGGCGTGTGGGGCATCCCCACGCAGAAGCAGGAGGACGGTCGGCGTTGAGCCAGGCTGAGCCTTGTGCCAGCCATGGGGATGCCAGAGCTGCGTGGACCCATGGAGGTTTGTCTTCCCTATGGTCCCTCAAAGGCTCTGCCTTTGGTATGACTGTAAATGAGGAAATTACTTATTCTCCAGTGTGGCTCAGCTAATTAACAGGCATCGTTAATGCTCTTGTTATCATATTTGGGCAGGTCTCTGAGATTGGCTGCAGGGAAAGGTGTTGGTGGGACGGTCCCTGCAGCACATGGGGTCTGTTGGACACGTAGAGATTGGAAACGAGGGACATCGGGAAGGCCAGGGGTGCATGGGGAGGGGTGTCCATGTATTCCAAGGGGCCCCAGGAGGGAAGAGGGGCTGAGACCCCGAGGGGCGCGGGGGCGAGCAGCAGACGGGGCTGTGGCAGCACCCAGGGAATGCGTCTGCCCTAATCAGCCTCTGCTGCCACAGTCCTTCCTGGTTTCAAGGCTGGATGGCTCGGTCCTGAGCCTCTCCGCCCGCCCTCACAATCACGCTCCTGCTCTAACGAGGCTCCCTAATTGCTGCATCTTCAGCAAAGGATGCTGCAGCCAACAAGAAGAAATGCCTCTCCGCTCCCGGGAGAGATGCTACGAGGAGCGGGCACAGCAGCGTGGGATGGGGCTGCCTCCTCTACCCCAGGATCAAGATGGCAAGTGGCAGCAGGACAGACAGACGGGTGGACAGACGGGCTCCCAGCCTCCACGGGCTGAGCTATCATCTCCTGCTCAGGGAGAGAAGCTCTCAGCTGATCCAAATATTGCTGCTGTGGTGAGAAGAAGGAGTCAAAATAGCTGAGCAGCCCCGTCCCTGTGATCCCGGCAGCTTTTGTGCTCAGCAGGTTTGGGATGGAACAAAGTCAGAATCTGCTGCTGTGCTGGGGAGGCAGCACCAGAGCCGCGGGCAGAGCCAGAGATGGGGACGCGCCATGGTGAAGGATGCTACATCCTGGTGAGCACCAGCTCATCAGAGCCATGCAGGTGCCCACACCCTGGCCAGGGACCAGGGGGACCTCTGCCAGCACCCTGGGGATGGGGAAGGGATCAACAGTGATCCTGTGGCTCTCAGGATGGCCCAGGGTCCACATGTCCTGGTGGGGATGGCCACGTGCAGAGGGCAGGAGAAGTCACCAAACCCCATGCAGGGTGGGAAGCACAGGCAGGAGGATGTCACACAGGTACGGGGAGCTGGCCGGAGGATGGCCCATGGGCATGGCTGCTGGTGGGCGACAGCAGGAGTCGTGTGCTGCCGAAGGCCACACACAGCCCTCCGAAGGAGGGGGTTTGTGCCACCAAATTGCAGACTCAAAAACTGGAGGAAATCCAGTCTGGCTGAATTTTGTGCCATTTAACACCAGGGTAATTACCACCAGTGGGAACCTACCGCCCACACAATTATGTGCTAGGATAAACTGGAAGAGTATAATTACCATTACAAATAACTCACTTCTTGCCTTTATTGCACCCAAAGCCTGAAGAAACTCCCACCGGCAATCCCCCCAGCACCACCTTCCCTCCAATGTCTGCTCCCATCGCAGCTCTCCCCACCGCAAGAGCCAGCGCAGGGAGGACAGAGACCTGTAGCCCTGGCGCTGCCGGCCACGCCAAAATTCTGCCTCCTGCTTAATTTCCCACAGGGGCACTTGGCAGAGGCTGTTCTGCTTCCCAGCAGCCGCCCAGTGAGGTCTCTGCCTTGGAGGCACCACCGTGCTGAAGCCAAGGGCTGCAGGGGTGCAGGGCAGCCCCAGAAGGACCCTGAACTCCTGCGAGACCCCATGGCTCCCAGGGTCCCCTCCAGCTTTCATCCAGCTCCGGGACCACCGGTGAGGAGTTGACAGGACAGCAAAACCCCACCGCAACACCTGGGTCCGGCAAACCACCCCGGCACAAGGCAAGGATGGGTTTTCCAACAATTCCAGGTCAAACCTTGAGAGCTGGGGTCAATGGGCCCGTGCCCCGGGGGTCCCAGTCCCCCCACCCTTCCCAAGCAGCCCCCGCCGCGGGCTGCACGTGCCGGGGTCCCAGCGAAGCCCATCAGTGGCACTTACCGCCCAGCGCTCAGGGGGATGCTGTCTTCATGGCCCGGACGGTGCTGGCTCCTCCACGCTGGGTCTCCCTGGGGCAGCAGGCTCTGGGGACAGTGACATGAGGAGGATGAAGCCCAGCGAGGAAGAGCAAGGGTGATGCTCCCAAACCCAGCCCAACCCAACGCCCGATGTATTTTTTTGGCAGCCCAGCCTTCCCTCCTCCCCTGAAGCCAACCCACAGGCAGTGCCACCTGCACCGGCAGCGATGGGGACAGCTCTGCACGGCCACGGCCACGTGTTTTGCCCCAAAACCATCCCCAGCCCCATCCTCTTATGCAATTCCCTGCCAGCGGGCGCTGGAGCTGGCCCAGCAGCCGCCTCGCCATCAACTTTGATTTGCTCCCGATCCAGCGATATCCTCCACAAAGCCTCCTCCTGCCACCCCGGCTTTCCAGCGCGAGCAAAGGGATTTTTTTCCAGCGGCCAGCCCGGCAGAGGTGCGAGCTCGGCCCATTCTGCTCTGCAAATTAGCGCGAGGTTTTGCTGGTGCGGGTGCTGCTGGGGATCTTTATAGCTGGGGATGAAAGTGGGAGAGAACAAACACGCAGCGTGAGCTCCCGGCCCTGTGTGCAAGCTGGAGCCTGGGAAAAAAAAAAATAAAATAAAGTGGTCTTCCCACTTAGGAGCTGAGCAAATTTGATCTACAGTCATCGGAAGAAAATAAATATGGAATACCGCCAGGTTGTTTCCACCGTGCTTTTAATCTATTTACTTTTTCCCAGCTCATTGTAAGCGAGAAGGATTGTAGAAAGCAAACATTTTATTTTATTACTAATTGCTCTGTTATTTTATTAGGCTGTATTAGTAAAATTTACTCAGCCTAGAAAAAAAAAAAAAAGAAAGAGGGGCTTAGCAAGAGCTCGCCTAATTTAGTACATAATTCTGCACCGAGTCATTATTTTCTTGAAGTTGAATTAGCTGAAAGCAGCTCTCGGATGGTTCATTAGTTGTGTCAGGCAGGGAAGAGGGTGTCGTTAGGGAGAGGTTCGTCACCCCAGGAGGTAAGGGCTGGCCAGGGGAAGGGGACAGGGACAGGGAAAGGGAAAGGAAGGAGCAGGACGCAAAGATCGCAGCAAACGTCAGGAAATCAAAGCCGAGTTCTGCTACGAAAGGAAAACCGAGCGGGCTGCCGGTGGGCGCTGCCCGGAGAGGGTTCCGAGGGGCAGGAACCAACCAGGCACTGCTGTAAATAAGGGATGAGGCAAGATTTTTAAAAAGTCATGAAGGACAAATACCAGCTGAAGAACCACAAATGCGAGTGGAGCAAGAAGCGTTTATCGAGGCCGTCAAGAGGGGTCGGCAGCATCACGCTGCCCAGCACGGCCGGCCAGTGCCCGGAGCAGGGCTGGGGGGTCCTGACACCCTGATGCTGGGGGGCATCTTCCCCAGCTCAGCCCTGCCCTGGCACGTCCCTCCCTGCCGAGCACGGGCACTTCCCGGGCACCAAACCCAGGGTGCCCCAGGGCTCGAGCCCAGCGCGGACACTCCATGTGCCAGGAGGCTGAGGACAGGCCGCTCGACGGGAGGGGCGGGTTATTAAGCACATGGTTAATTTTGGCACCGGTCCTGGCTGCCTGACAGCTCCTTCTCCAGGGCTGGGGAGGGCGAGCGCGAGAGGTGCTGCCTCTGCTGATGCAGCGGTTGGTGGGATGAAAAATCCTGCAATGCAGCACTGCTTCTTAATGAGCCATTTGTCTTTGAGTCTTCTTGACTCATTACCATGCCGGGAGAGGGATGGGAGTTGCCCCAAGTCCCCATCTGAGCAATTACTCCTGGAGCAGAGCGAGGAAATACGGCCGCGACGCGCCCCAGCTGCCAGGGATCCCGGCAGGGCCGCCGGCACCGGGACTCCCCGACGCAACGCGGGTGTCTCCGGCTGCCGGAACCGCTGCAGGAAGAGCAGGACCCCCTGCCCTGCCCAGCACCCGCAGCCCAGCACCATCCAGTCCCCGGGAGCCAATTCCCCTGGGATGTGCAAGGCAGCCAGAGCATCCTGGGGCTGCCAGGACAACGCCATTGGAGGAGGGAGCCGGGTTCTCCATCCACAAAAAGCCCACGGATTGGGCTTGAAGGAGTGGAAGAGCCACTTCTTCAAAAGCCCTGTACGAGTGGGAGCAGCCGGGGCCGGCAGCCAGAGCCTGCAAAGAAGTTGGCTGAGCAGGAAAGAGGTGGCACGGGGAACGGGCCGTGCCAGCATCCTCAGGCGGGCGCGGGCAGAGGCAGGGCTGGCAGGGGTGAGCTGCCCCGAGACACAGGCACCTCCAGCCCCCTTGGCTCCGCAGCGACGCTTATCCTGCCCATGGGAGCCAGGACATGGCCCACGGGGAGCTGACTGCCGGAGCTGGGACCCCACAGCCAGAGCAGCAGGACCGCAGCCAACTGGGTCAGGAGACCACCGTGGAGGGACCCCCAGGCCAGGGAGGGTCCCGGGGACCCCAGCCCACACCAGCTGGACCAGGGTTCACAGACGCTGCGCTGCACGGATGCGCACCCATCACCGGTTATGCCCACGGACAGCTTTGCTGCATGAACGCACTCGACATCTGCCCGTGCTGCCTGGGGCTGGCGGCAGCTGGCACAACCCCCTGGTGCCCCTCCAGTGCCTGGTGGGAAGAGGGGACATGCAGGTGACCCCAAGGAGCCAACACGAGACCAACGCACCCAATGTTCACCTGCAGCAAAGGGAAGGGACGAGCATACCCCCGCGCCGCGCTCACCCTGGGGCTCTGCCCACTGAGCGCCTCGCTCCAGTGCCCAGCAGAGCCCCGGGCGGGCGGCAGCCTCTGGACATCCCCAGAAGTCAGATCTGCCCCTGTCAGAGGACCTTTTCCAGGCATCTTGGGGCCACAGCATTCCCCCGAGGTGCTGCCGGCTGTGCCAGGACCCCCAGTGCCAGACAATCCCCATCTCCGCTCCCTGGGCTGTGCCATTTCCCCCTCCCCACCCGCACGCAGCCTGCTCTGTCAGCAGGACGGGACATGGTGCCTGGGCTTAAAAAGCCACTTATCTCCCCAGCCACACAATGTAATGACTTAAGCCGGGATCACTCCAAAGCTGCTTTGGTGACACGGCGTTAGCACCAAGCGCGGCAGTAGCGATGATCTCTGACCCCCCCTTGCCAGGGCTGCAGGGAGCGGGGTTTTCACCAAGCAGGCCCAGCGAGGAAGCAGAGCCCTTGGTCCCTGCCCCGGCAGGGATGCTCCAGGCCACTGTGCCCCGTTCCCAGGCTGCATCCCACTGCCGGGTCCCTCGGAGCCAGGGCTGGAACAGGCACAGCGAGCCCAGGGCACGGCACAGCTCAGCTCACCAGCAGAGCACCCAAACTGCCACTTTAATGGATGGGCTTAATTTGCAAAGCTGATGAAAACCTAAATATTTAAATACATAATTCTGCACAATGCTCTTAGCACGGGCCCAGCTCAGAGGCAGAGCGAGGGGGGGAACACGTCTTGGGGGTACAGCGAGGATGGAGGGGACTCTGGTGGGACCGCGTTGGTCACCTGGGCACTGGCATCCCCATCACACAGTGTGGGCAGGGTGGGTGCCGTGGGGTGCTCTGCCATGGGGTGCTCTGCCACGGGAATCTGGGCCCTGCTCCACCATCAGCCTCCAAAGTATCCCACGGGAAGAAAGGGGAGCGCAGTTTGAGCCGGGGAGCTGCGAAGGGCGGTGGGACGGGCCCCTACAGAGATTACACCACCGATATTCCTGCTACACGCGCTTAGAGATAAAAGAGATTTACAGGATTTACCAGCAACACAAATTGAATATTTAATTTTAGCTGCAGGGGAGGAGTGGGGGCTCGGCCCAGGGGCACATGGAGGCGTGTGGGTGCTGGGCACAGGGTCTGCCGTGCCTCCAAGGAGGACTTTCTAGCTCTTCAGGAAAAACCAAAGCCAGAGCTGTCACTGGGGGCTGGGCATCCCTATGCCAGTGGGACCAGGGACCCTCTGCCCAACCTGCCCCTAATCCCACCAGCCACTTGCCAGCTGCCAGCTGTGCGGCACAGCCTCTGCCGCCATGTGGGACCTCCCATGGGATCGTCCCCAGATGAACCACATGTGTGGCCCCAGTGCCAGAGATGCTCTGGGGGGGCTCAGGAGGGGCCTTGGCCCCTGCACGCTGCCCATGGGCCAGCCCAGAGCCAACGTTTGGCTGCTGCCTGCTTCGCTCCCTGCCCTGATGAGGATGTCCCCAGGACAGCTGCCCCTGGATGAGGATGTCCCTGGCTGTCCCACTTGCTGGCCAGGCCATGGAATGTGGCAGGGAATGGGGCTGGAGGCAGCAGGAAGGGATGGACGGAGCTGGGCACCTTTCAGGACAAGGTGGAGACACCCCAAAGGTGACCTGGTTCCCCCTGCAAGTCCATAGTAGGGGCAGGGGCCAGGCAGCAAGAGCCCTCGGTCATGGGGACGGGGCTGCTGGCTGGCCCCGAGCCCCAGCACGGGGGTCCCCATGGTGCCACCGAGCCGGGTGCCCATCCTGCCTCGCTGTGCCACGGCCGGGCATGCCATGCCGGTGCGGGTGCCACCGCAGGGCGGGCTGGGGGAGGACAGCAGAGATGAATGAGGGAGTCGGGAGGCTAATGGCATTGTCTGGAAAGTAGGTCGTGTGCTGAGCAAAAAGATATTTATATCAAGGCTCGTTCCCTCCACAGAAGCTCCCGAGCCAGGCGCAGGCAGCACCACGAGCCTGTGGCCGCGGCCCTGGCACCCCAGACCCCCACCGGAGCCCCTGCTCGGCCCCACACCCCGCCCTGCCACCCTGGGTACCCGCAGCCCCCAGCCCCAGGGCGGTGGCACCAGCGGGTGCCCCGGCTGCACCGCTCGTGGGGTGGCAATGCTGGAGGTGAAGCCATCCCAACGGAGCAGGAGCCGTGGCAGCTCTTCACCGTTTGCTGACCTGGCTGCAGGCGCCAAATGGCAGCGGGTTATTTTTATTTTAAGGCAACCTTTGCCGAGGTGTAATACTCCCGCGGATGCTCCCCAGATGGGCACAGCCAGCCTGCGCTCACGGCGGGTCCTGCCCAGCTCAGCCCCGTGCCAGCCGTGGCACTGAAGCCCCTCTCGCTGTGCCCAGCCCTGGCCACGCTCCTCGCAGCCTGTGTCACCCCTGTCATGAGCTTCAGTCAAGTCTCAGCCTTGCTGCAAAACTCAGCCACCTCCTTCCCTGCTGGGGGAAGACCCATGCCCTGGGTCCCCTCCCTCGCACCTCCAAGCTTTCCAGAAAAGCTGAGAAATCATCCCAGTGAGCCCAAACAGAGCCAGGGTCTGCCAAGAAGTGTTGCCCCCTCTAGTCACGCTGCCCCAAAGGCTGGGCTCTCCTGTCCCCCGATCTGTCCCGCACCCAGGCAGCCCTGGATCCAGCACGGGAGCAGGTTCATTTCCCGCAATAGCTGTGTCGGCTGAATTTACAGCCTCACTTCGAGTTATTAATAATAATGGCCTCACTCTTAAGTAGGGCTTTTCATCTGCCTCAGAGCCCTTTCCAGAGGACGTCTGCAGCGTTATCACCATTTTATTCTCGTTTCAGCGGGCACGAGAGTGAGATGAAGAGGGGATGGCTGTGCCCGCGGCTGGGCAGCCGAGCCGGGATGTGCAGCCACAAAAACCCCCGGGGAGGTTGGAACACCCTGGCCTGGTGGGAAGCAGCCACCGCGCCTGGGCTTGTGCCGGCCACGCTGATTTACACCGTCAGCAAGCCCGGGCCCCGCCACGCCGATAAATCCACCTCAGGCAGCAATAAACCAGCATCACCGCACCGGTAATCCGCAGCACTCCCATTACGGTGAAAAATCGAGGGGCAAGGCGCTACCGTCACCAGTCACACGCTTGTGCCAATAAATCCCGGTCCTGTGCTTTGAGGTTGCTCAAACTGTGCGTGTGCAGTAAAAACCTTAATTCCTGCAAAACATCCACATGTGGGCAT
>JAVSBS010000973.1:0-23361 GCA_033124195.1 Coracias cyanogaster | reverse complement strand
ACATTATAACCCATTTTTTTCCTTGGCAGAAGGCAATAAAGGACCAGAATCCATTCTCCCTAATTTTACATAGCAACTCCACGGGGTTCAATTTACTCCAAACCAAGGTGGAGCTGCTTTGGAGGGATTGATTATGAGGTCTGGAGGGCTTCTCCCTTCAGTTGTTAATTTAAATATAATCCAGGTCAATGCTGACCACTTTAGGTCAGCTCTGTGTTGCCTGACTTCTGGAAAAGAATTTAAATCTCTGCTAAATCATGATGGATGGTTACTGCAGCTTTTCACTTTTACTGGCAGCCTGAGGTACTGAGCAGGAGAACGAGGCAATTTTCTTTTCTTACCTAGAAAGGTAGAGGCAGAGCAGCACAACAGATCTGTACTGTTATTCATGCTGCACATGCCTGTAAGAAATAGAATGGAATTGGCTACAGGCTGCAGAAATACTCCAGAAAAATAAATTCACCGAGGAGACCATCAGTTCTGAACTCTGTACCTTCTGAGTAGCTGGGCCTGAATCCGCCTGGGCAGGACAGGACGCTGGGCCTTAGTGGCCAGCGTTACGTGCATGTCGGATTTAACTTGCAAATGTTTCCCAAAGGAGCTGGAGAATGGAAAAAAACTGTAGTGCAGTCATGCGTTTGTCATTTTCCGTTAAAAAATGGCTGCTTCCAGCGTGTCCAGGCAGATTGGAGCAGAAAGGGTCAACTGAACAACTGTGTATGTTAAGACATGAGAGCTTCCAGTAATTTATTTTATCTGTTAAAAGGCTGGGACAGCGCTGGGAGAAGCTTCGAGTCCACTTAATGCCTGCACCAGCAAACCATTGGGCTCGCTACAGGGACTTCTTTCGTGATCTGAACCCAAAATGCAGGACGCTTGTTGTGTCCTGGCTGGAGGTAGTGCACATACAGCACGCTGAAATTCCACTGTGGGCGTATCAACAACACAATAACCATTGTGTCCTATTCAGCCATCTCTTGGTGTTCCTTTTGGTTGAAAAAAAGTGGGTTCTCTTCTGCTTTTTCCTCAGAAAACCTGTTCACAATTATAATTTCTTATTGCAAGAAGGGCTGAACAATTTGGGGCGTGAACACCATCATCTTATGGCACGTTGTACCTGACAAAAACTTACCCACAGGCCCCGTCAGAGCAGAGTCCGTGGGAAGAACAGTGGTAGCACTCCAAGTGCTATTTATGCTGTCAGTTATCTTTCCATAAATGGTTTTAAGTCAGGGATTTAAATTAAGCACTCACATTAATCACTCTCAAACTAATCAGTGAATCAGTTCCAAAGCTGGCAGCCAGTTAGTGTTGATGCAAGGTTTGCTGCACGTATACTCACAAATTTTGTTTGCACAGTATTTTATTGTAAATATAAAAAGGCAAATGCAGTTGTCAATTATGGATGAAATCAAACCAGGATAAACTGGAAAGCAAAACTGGCGTATATACCCCCAGCAACCTGTCAGTACGGGCAAAGCTGCCCGTGAGCTGGCAGCTAGTACTCGCTGGATCTTCTTGTAAATATTAAATCACCTTTTCTTTCTGCAAACAACATGAACCCTGTTCATCACTTGAGCTTCTTTATTAACAGCTTGGCAGGGACTTCAGAAACCCAGCTGAAGACAATATTCGGGAGATGCTGTATGGTTTATATGAAGATTCATTCCATGTTGATCTCTTGTACATTCTCCTTCCTGTTTTACCAGAATGTTCCCCTAATTCTGTAGTCAATAGGAAAGTCATGCTTTTCTGCTTCTCTGGGGCATTTCCATACTGTTAAGTGTTCTGAAATACAATGTGAGTAACAAGAATCATGTTGGGATGCGGAGCCGGGCCTGCATGTTTATGCCAAAAACTGCCAAAAGAGAGGATGTCGCTGTGTAGGAAGGAAACAGTATCCTCACTGGAAGAGTTTAGTGGCTGAAAAGAGGAAAACAAGAGACCTGCCGGGAAAGAACAAAAGCTCTGAGGTTCAAGAAGCAGAAAACAAAGTCTGGATGATGTACCGCTTTCTCCCAGTCCTTTTCCGTATCTGAAATAGACCTTCAGAAACTAGAAATTTTGCTAGTGATGATTTTTTTCTGCATAAACCCATAGCAGTGGGTTCTGTTTTGTTCTTTGCTGTGCTGGGCTGGCCAGGGTTACGCAGGGCAGAGCGTGCAGCGCAGCCCCTGCGGTGGGGACGCGGGAGCAAAGGGCAGGAGAGGGTTTGTGGTGAGGCACAGGCCCCGTGCCCTTTGCTGGGAGCTGTGGTGAGGATGGCAGTGGGGACAGCGACACGGGCAGCGTTTCATTGCGCTGCAGTCACTTCAGCTGTGGCCATAGCAGTAGAAACCCTCTCACCTCACGCTTTTGGTACAAGAGCCAGGGTCCTGAGTGCCCTGGCGCAGGCGTTTCAAGGAAGACGATCACTATCCTGTTCTTGCCCACCCTAAAAACCTCCCCAGGGACAGCCGCGCCTGGCTTCAGGGCTTGAAATTACGTGTGGGCTGCTGAAAGTAAAGCTACTCATTAATTGTTCATTAATTCCTTTCTAGAAGTAATTTATTCTTCTTCCTTTTTTTTTTTTTTTCCTCCAGTAGACATCGCTTCCTCTGTTTCTGTGGCATGAAGATAACCTGCAGCGATAAATGGAAATTGGGTTTGTGCCCTTATTTCTGGAGTGATTTGGATTGGAAAAAAACAGCCATCCTAGCTGCTAGGCCATTGTCGTAATGGTTTAGACACTTCTCCTGTATTTGTTGTGGACTTCTTAGCTACTTATTTTCTTGTTCTTAATCTAAACATCCAGTTTATACATATATAATCACTTAACATAAACAAAACATAGATATCTTCCAACAGTGATTTGTAACAGGGGTATAAAATTTAAAAGGTAGAAAATCAGCCTGGCATGCTAAGAAACATAGAATATCTGCAGCGTGTCTTCTTCGCTGCTCTAAGCTCTTCAGCACACCAGCTCTGTTTTTCTGACGAAGGACCCACAGGAGCACTACACCTGCACCTCTGATCACCTGGAGCTGAGCAAATCTGAACGGTAATTCAGCAGAATCCTCTGAACTGGTAGACAGCCAACTCAATTAAACAGCTATCCTGATAAGGAGAGACACAAATGCTTCTGAAAAGACTTGCCATGGCACAAAGTGCCCACCCAAGTAAAACTACAGCAATAAGGAGATTATTCACAGCACTTCATTTTTCACTGGCATTTATTTAATTATTATTCCTGAAATCTGTCTTTGTGGTGGAAGTTTGGTGTTTCACGCTGATTTAAGAGCCTGTTAATCCTTAACTCCCCATGTCCCTGAGTGAACGTATCCCTGTTAAGCAGCGTCACTGTTGTTAAGTGTAACCATGCTAAATTAGCATCCATGGACATGTCCTGGCTAAAAGGTTTTTAGTGTACCAGTGGTCATATACAAATAACATAATCCTGACAGAAAAAACCCCAAGCAATAGCTAAGGGAAGGAATTCATGGTTGCTTTTGAGAACAACAGGCAGGGAAGTGTCTCTGCACCAGCCCCTCCTGGGGCAGATTGCTTTTCTCTGCTACGTCAGCAGCACGGTTGTGGTTCCTGGGCGTTGGTACCGGTGTTTCTCCAGGAGATGTGTGACCACTGCAGCCGAGGTTTGGCAGAATCCTGATTTTTGGAGTGCTCGGCTCTCTTGCTGAGTGGAAATTATCTGTGGTGCTGGTGCTTCTCTGGCTTCCTCTGAGCACCGTGCACAAGAACAGTTTTCTGTACAAAGTCTTCAAATGATCCTCCTCTTAAGAATTAATGTTGGAAGAAGGATTTTTCCTTTTTGAGCTGTTATGCTTACCATCTAATTGGCCTTTGGTGTCAAGGCTAACATGATAATTCTGTAGGCCAGACATTTCTCACAAGGAGTAAGGAATAATTTAAATCGGTCATTAGGAGCTGCATGGTCTTGAAAATAGAAATTCTTTTCACTTTATCCATAACTTCAGATAATGTGCTACAGTATTCCTTCCAATTTAGTGCTCATTTCTGGGGTTACTGTGTAAAATAACAAGCTGGCATCTGTACTGTATCATATGCTTGATTACCTGCATGCAGAAAGTGGCCAGAGAACAATTTCAGATAACCAAGTGATTTGGTGCTTGAGGGAATTTTCAATATAATTAATCAGCATATGGAAACATGAACCTGTTTGCTTAAGAAGGGTTTCAGGTTAACTGAGGTTCACAGACTAAAGCTACATAGAATGCAGATCAGCCTTGAAGCCTTGCACTGAAAAAATATTTTTCACATCTAATAATTTGCCTCTTAGCTATCCTTAATTACTAGCCATTTGATTGCCTTTCATCTCATGTCCAGGAGGCCAAACTGACAGAAAATTATCTTCCTTTCTTGTATAAAAGGAAGAGTAAGAGCTGGTCCTTACCTACATACAGAGAATCTCTGAGCAACAGATCTTCACTTCCAGTAGTGCCAAAGCATGTTAAAGTATTATTAATTCATATTTCTGTGCACACAACAACAAACATGTTTTGAAACTGTACTGATATAATGTCTCTTTCACAGCCTGCTTCAGTCAAAGCACCGGGATTGTGTTAGACAGCTGGAAGAATGAATTCCAGGAGGAATCTCCACTGATCGTGCCTCTTCCCAGCTTCTAGACATTCAAACCCAGATGCCTGCAATGGAGAACTTCACAGCTGATTTGACAACCGAGCAAGAAGAGTGATGGACTTTCTCAGGTAACCAGGCGAGATGACCTGTATGCTCTGGAGGGTGAGGGATTTGGCTTTACAGCACAACGTTGCCTCTCAGAGATGACCGTTTATGCTACTTTCACTGCATAGTTACAGGAATACTATTACCATACAGCAAATCACTTTTTCACCAGCAGCACCTCCCTCCTACATACCACACCTTCCCTGGCACTCCTCGGCAGCTCCCGCAGATCCGTGTTGGCCTGGCGTGCCAGATGGGACGCCTTGGCTCGTGCTTAAGACTAGAAGGCAGGTTTTGTAACATTTTGCTGCACATTTTCATGCGCTAGTAACAGGAGCATGTGATCCCTGTTTCCTGAGGAACAGCATCACTCCAGCTCCCGTGCCAAGCCTCTTCTGAACGGGCTCGGCCAGCTTTGCGACTGCAGCAGTCATTTTTCTCTGATTCCTATAGACGGGAACTAGAATAGTGCTGTCAAACTGCCTTTCAGATCCTGTGAGTACAGAAGGGTCTCCAAATGCGAAAGGTTAGTGTTGTAACACCTTCTAATGCCATCGTATCATACAGAGCTAGTTCCTGGGTGTGTGATTTAATATCCCAGTGCCACAGCATCTCTATAGACTTTCAGGGCAGTTTTGAGTAAAGTCATTAAAATTGTCTCAGGATCTAATGAATTCCTATATTTCATTCTTTTATGTTAAGTTTTTAATTATCCCTTGTTTATTTCTCTCTGAAAATGAGTGCTCTTTTCCAGCAAAGAATGAAAGAGTATGGATAATACATGGTTTTCATATTCTTCTTTTCATTTCCTTAAGAAACTGCTGGATAAATTAATCACAAGGGCCACATTAACAGATTACTCAGTCAACTCAAGCGACTGCTGGATTGGTCCATGTGTCGCTCATGGTAGTTGTGTACCTTCCATCCCCAAAAGTCTTTGGTTACAGAGCAAACAAGCGCAATGTACACAAAATTCAGGATAGAGCAATATTCTGTGTCAATGTCTCTCAACCATTTTTAGTTGAAGAACAAGCTAAACTTTAAGCAAATAAAGATATCTCGATATCTCTTATTTGCTTTTCTCATTATTGTTTTTATGTATAGCTATTCTATCATCAATATACAACGAATCGATATGCAGAGAAGCAGTGGCCAAATCCACTTGCTAGAATGCCAGTGCCCACTCCACCACTGTGGCTGTGTCGAGACTGGCTGGCTGCTGGGGCGTACAGAACCCCTTACCCTTGGGTGAGATCTGGCCTGTGTTTCCAGCTGCTTGAGCTTCATGGGGGTGAGATTTGGCCCATATTTCCAGCTGCCCAAACTTTGTGTCTTGTGAGAACTCCCTGCAAATGCATCACGTAAATTATGCACAAACACGCTACCTGAGACACAAAAACAGATATAAAGGCTGCTTTCCTTTACCTCAAAAATGCTGGTTTCCATCCCCACAACTTTCTCCTGTCTCACACAGTACATGTATTTTATTTCGATTAATGGGCACTCTGTGCACCCATTTAATCAAGGGACTGAAATAACCCAATAGCACTGAATCAAATTCCAATATAGTAAAAACAAATGCACATGTTCCCTATGCACAGGCTTCTCAGGTGGTTAATGGGTGGTTTAGGCAAATGTTCTTTTCTTGCACTATTAATAATTTGTTGTCAGTGTGTCATAATACATTTATTTACAGAATCTAACATTGTGTGGACAGCAGGGAGTACAGAGCGTTTTCTGTAAAGTCAGTCTGAAGATTGCTGATTAAAACAGAATCTAAGACTTAGGAAGAAGAAAGGGACGTGGCTCCCGTGAGGTGATAAGGGAAATTGTGTTGAGGCACCAGAGTAGCAGGTTAGCTTCCTGCACTCCGGCGTGGAGACACAGGAGAAGCAAAAGGGAGCAGTGGTGAATCACGGGTTAATGGCATCACGTTTTCATGGGATGCCCTGGAAAAACAAATGGAAGTAGCACACTTATGGCTGACGCCTTGCACTCTGCTAGAGCTGAACTGTGTCCAGGCGCAGGATGAGAAAGTACATACAGCAAATTATTTACACAAATTGCTTCCCTCCGTGAAGCATTGACTTACATTAACAAAACTCTTAAGTGTTTAATATTGCATCTGCTCTGTAATTTTGTTCACTGTAAATCTTGTTTCAATAAAAAATCCATTTATTCCTCTCTTTGATATGCTGCAGTTCTGTTTCACCCTCCTTATAACTGTGATGCAATTTTCTCTTCCACTCAAAAATCTGGAGCACTTTTTCACGTCTGCTCCTATTTCCACCTTACTGGGCCGAACCTCAGAGCCTCACTGTGTTTCTGATTAACTGGTGTTTCATCCTTTTCTAAAGGGTAAGTTGGGGTTTTTCCTCCTAAGTAGTCACATGTTGATTCATTTATATTTTTGCTAATTCTATTAGTATTTCCTTTTGCATCTCCATCCTCCCCTTGTGTTTTGAGTCAGAAGCATTATAAATAAATTAACAACTCTTTCCCTGTCTGCCAGGATAACTGCTTATAAAAATCTGGTTTCTAATTCATTAGCGTTGATGAGAGACTTATGCCCTGAAGCACACAGTGTGATATCCCAGCCTGGGCCCTTCTAATGAATGTTCCCATTATATGCTTACTTGTCCAATCTGCTTTTGAATCTGAGTAACATTTGGCCTCTGAGATGACCTGCAGCAAAAAAATTCCACATTTTAATCACTTCCTATTTTATTCAAAAGAAAATCTAAAAAATAAAAAGCCTTCTTTCCTGTGTTTCAGACGTGATGTGGCTCGGTTCTTTCCCTGCGTGGGGTAAAAGCAAATAAGAGCTCAGCCCCTCTTTGCTGTGCCTTGTTCTTCTGTACTGTCTTTTATTTCCCTCTGTGTCCATCTCCTGCCTGCTCTAAACAGTTTGCATCTTTTCAGTCCTTCTTCCTATAAAAGCTTTTGAATGACTATTCATGACCATCGTCTGTCACGTGTCTTTGCACTTCTGCAACTGGTTTTTGTGAGAGGATGAGACGCCTGGCTATGGGTGCTCCCAGTCAGACACATCCTTCATTTCTAAAATAGAAAATAATAGTTGCCCATCTCATTCTGCAGGCATGCTTTTCTGTCATCCATTCCCAGTGCGGGCAGTGCCTTCTGCTTGATGTCTTTAAAGCAGCTGCTTATCCTCTGCGCTAGAGATCCAGGCTACCCAAAACTGACAGCTAATTCAATCCTCAAATAATTTATACAGTGTATACAGAGCAGAAAGAGCAGATTGACACACAGCTACTAGAAAGAGCGCCTTTTGATATATAAACAGATAAAGTCTAAAGCAGACATCATTTTCCAGAATCCATTTTCTGAGTGTCTTTTTACTTCCAAACACCATCCTTCAAGTCAGGCGTTTGCCAATTTACTACATGAAATTCAGAGTCTCTTGGCCAAGCTTTTGTTCTAAACCATCATGCTGATTCTTCCTTTTAGTTGTATGAAGGTTTTCCACACATTCTTCATCTGATCAGGAGAGAAATGAACTGGCCTGGGAGGCAAACCTTTTAAAGTCAGAATCTCTTTTGAAATAGGGCATGTTTTTTTCTGTAGATGCTAAGCAGCTGAACTATCAATTGCACCTGGAGTTTCAAGTGCTCAGCTCTTGGTCCTTACTCTCCACCAGCTTTCAAATTACAAATACATTTTCAATTAGCAGTTTATACCCTGTCATTGGCAGGATGCACATTCTCCACTCTAGGAAAAGGCACATTTCATGCATTCACAATATCTACTCTCCTTGACTGCTTCCTTCACCAGCCTCAAATCTGAGATCTTCACAAAGACAAGCAGAAAAAATCAGGAATTACCCAGCAGTACTCTCCTTAAACCACAGGCTAGGCCTGGTCTCTTTAAGTGAGAGGAGGGGCCCCTAAGGTGAGCCCTTATAAAGCCGGTATTGCCCTCCCCTTCCTTTCCTCTGTGATGTGGAGCAGGCATGCCAAGGGATATATTCCTTCAGGAGCATTTGGAAGGGCTTCAGAGAAGGAAAAGAAGACTTATGGGCCATGAGAGGTGGGAAAAAAAGGTTGGTTAGTCTTAGTTCCCAGCTGTTGGGTTATCTTGAGAATGGCAGCAATGTTTAGGGAGAAAAGAGATTTGTATAGGTATCAAACTGTAAGGAAATACAGCTGAGTACATAATGCAGCAAGTCTGAGGAGCAAAGTTGAGCTGGTAGAAGGTGCTACTTCTGCCTTAGTGAAGTGACTCCTTAATTTCAGGGAGAAAGTTGCATGTCAAATCTGGCAGGATGCCTGTTGAATTTCCCTGTTATTTTTCCCTACTCTTACTTGAGGAGTATTTTGAAAAGCTAGTGCCAAGTGTTGAAGGGTGAATTGCTGGAATCAGAATCAATTTGAGAAAGATCTTCTTCTTGCCTAGGTGTAAAGAAGAGGAAGGTATCTCAAAAGTAAGCACCACTTCTGGCTCTTACTATAACTTTTCTGATAAGATTTTTTTAAAATGATAAAAAATTAGACTTTGAAAACCTCTTTATGGGCCTCCTAGCAAGAATGAGACTCTTACCCCTGCAGACCTGGTCCTTGATGTCTACTGTGCAATTTCTGGAAAGCTTGTGCTTAAATAAGAGAGGGTTTTTGCAATACTCTGAACTTCCGTGTCTCCAATTATGTCTTAAATAAGTGCTCCCATTAAAGACCAGGACTGCGCTTTAAGTGTTCTCCACCTGAGGCAAACCTCCAGGGGAAGTGTCTTTGCACAGGGCTCCTCTGAGTAAGAGATGGAAAACATTCAGATGAGCCCTCTTCAGAGCTGGAAGGTCGATGAGAAAAAAAGACACGTCAATGAGAAAAGGTCCCTTCATTGCATTTTCTGCTGGCTAGGAGCTTAGTGGGTTTTGGGTAGGCTACCTGATCTCCTGTGTTTGAGCAAATCTGAGGATGGTCAGTGCACAACAGCTCTAGAGGAAGATCAGTTGTGTTAGGCAGACGAGGCTGTGGGGATCTAATGTGTTGGACCTTGGCTAAGAGAGAGTTGGAGGAGAGCGCCAGCTCAGCTGGCTGCTGGGTTCATAAGCAGTGGGCCTCAGCTAGACACTCTAGTCGTAGTGCTCCCTCAAGCACCCTAAAACTAATCCACAGTCCACCAGCATAGTGAGAAAGAGGTTTTCATGCTCTTTGGGGACATAGGTGAATAATTAGTTGATCTTTTCTGTTCAAAGTTAATAGTCTGCAGTATATTACCTGTTCAGTAGATAAATAAAAGATGGTGGGTTTCCTTTAACTAACTCTGCCATAGTTACTTCTTGTAGCTATGTGTGGGAAGCTCCTTCAGGAAGAATTTAGTAGGAAAAGAGCGTTTTTTCTGCTTCATCATCCTGCCATACGAATACAGAATTGCCCAGGCTACAATGTCAGAATAATTAACCATGAAACACCAGTTGCAAGGGAGCTATCAAATGGGATATCTCTGGATCAGTACTGGGTCTGATATTAATTAACAAGAACACTAATTAGGGCTTCTATTAAATGATCTGGGAGATAAAATGAAGCATGCATTGATCAAATTTGTAGAGGCCAGACTGTAGCTGCAGAATGATTGATCATGAGATTTTAGAGTAAGAGGCAAATTTGAAATAGGGTGAGATTTTAATTTAGATAAATGTTAAACAATGCACTAGAGGCTGACACTTTATAAAATGGAAGGCTCCCGATTAGAGATGAGGCAGAGCAGAACTGCGGAGGGTGGGTAACAAATAGGGCACAAATCCCAGTGCTGGGGAGCTTTAAAAAGCCAAACAGCTTTCCTGGCTGTGCAGAGAGTAAAAGGGAGGTCATCTGTAGGACAGCGGCTGTAAGGATCTCTGCTCCGTGCTTCTGGTGTGGCAACGCGAGTGTAAAGCTTCATCCTGGTACCCATGTGAAACAAACTCTACCATTGTGACCTCAGGGTTGGGTGGTAAAGGAATAAAGTTCCTGGGAGCGAAGCAAAGCTGACTGGAGGCACAGGAGCACGGTGTGACTTCATCGAGTCACATCTGTTTGAAGGCCCCTGCACAAGAGCACTGCATTGTTTAATAAGCATTATGGGAACTCAGGTAAATTCTTTCTTGCGGTAAAATTAAATATTACGTTTTGGCACTGCACCAATTGTGAATCTGTACATTTGGGAATCAGTTTACTGGTGATGTTCAACTGTATCTTTCTTTAAAAAACACTTATTTTTATGCAGAGTCGATATCATTTGCACACGCTTAGGACTTCTTTATAGCAATAGCTTGTAACTTCGTGGAATTGTAGAATAGCTGGGGTTGAAAGGACTTCTGGAAACCATCTAGTACTGTACCCTTGCTCAAAGCAGAGTCAGCTGCTGTTGGTCAGCTCCGTATTACGTGTGTCTTCAGGGTGGGAGCATTGTGTACGTATGTGTACCTGTAGCTATACACTTATACCTGTGCATAGCTCCCTATTTCTTCTTCACTTGGCAAAAAGAGAATTATTTACCTCTTTTACAACAGGATCTGGATGCCGTGTGTGGATTTTGGCTGCTAGGGATATATTTTATTGCTATCATTAACAGTGTTGTATGATGAAGGGGAAGGGTTGCTCGAGTGCTGTGCGGGAGCTGCCAAATCCACCTCGACTGGTGCCACATGCATCAGTTGAACAAACAGGTTAATGCTGCTCTTGTTGATGTGGGATAGTTGCCGTGCCGGAGCTGAGGGGTTTGGTCTCTGTTTGCTGTCTTCTGAGCTCATAATGGATCATTATTTTAGTATAAACTGGGTTCATTCCTAGGTAAAGCTAAAGTGTTTAAATTTCTTCATTTTCCTTTAATATAATGTGGCATAAGAAGCCAGGGTATTTCTTTAGGAAAAACACAGAGGACAGCGAGAAGAAACTGTTCTTTTGGGTGTCAGAATGCCTGTTTGGAAAACTCTGTTGCATTATTTAAAGTCAGAGAAAAGCAAATTTTCCACTAAAACTCTTAAACTAAAACATTCTGACAGCTGGTATGGTATGTTGAAAGCTTGTCGTTGCTCTCCTTGGCTTGTAACTGCATCGTTTGAACGGGAGAACATCAGTGGCATGTACCACTGATGCACTTTGAACCTCTTGCATCCGCGGCTTCTGTCTTCAGTTTTACTATCCTTGTTCTTCTGCCTGTGGTGATCCTGGCTTTGCAGAGTGTGTGCAAGTAAAATTATTGTGCTATGATGTGTCACCAATCTTCATAACATTTCCCTGGCTTCACAGCAATGAGCACACTTGGCGGTTTCCAGCGCTCACAACCCAGGTTTCCTTCCTCCGCGGCTCAGGTGGCCAGAGCCACACAAGTGCCAGCAGATTTGATGAAGCACAGAGCAGTGTTTCTGGCTTGGTGGGGTTTGTACCAAAGTGAGGGACGAGGAGGTATTGTGCTGGCATCTCCGGAGGGGAGGTGAAGTGAAACTGGAAGACCACCTTGTAAGCAGGCCTGGTGCCATCCCAACAGATGGGCTGAAGTGTAAGCAGCTCAGCAGTCCTTTAGGAACACAACATGGATTTGTTGAAGGCAGGTTTCCAAGCATGAAATGTCAGGATGGTTGCCTGTGTCAAGCCTCCAAACCTGAAGGGAAGGATGCGTGCGAGTAGTGTGGGATGAGCTAATGCTGAAAACAAACATGCAAATCTGTCTTGGATTCTTTCCTGGATCCGTCGAAAGATTTTTTTTTTTTTTTGGGTAGCTATAAGACCTAGAAGGGATGAGTGGGAGAAGAGTCCTGCAAAGCAGTGTTGTTTCCCTGCCACGTGGATCACTCTCTACAAACTGTGCTGACAAGGTAAAGGAATTATTTCATTTGCCTCCCACCGATGTTGATGTGCAGGAGGCACATGACATTGCTCTGGCCATTTAGTCTTGGGCAGCTGTATTTAACCACTTCAGGACAAGTTCTGTACTGTTAGCCAAGCTCTACGTAATTTATTATAGACAGAAATATACCTTGGTAAAGACTTAAAAGACTTTGAGTTAATCTCTGGTGGCTGTGCAGTTTTAGTGAGGGCTAAATTGCTGTGCTCTAATAAGAACCCAGCTCTGTTCTGGGACTTTTCTGCTTAAAAGATCAACAGCAACAAAGCAGGGGGGAAACCAACCCCAACTTCCATAACTCTAGAACTCAAGATTGAGGATAACCGGTGGAAATGTGCTTTGCTGCTTTTCCACCCCCTACAAAAGCCAAGCAAACACTTACTACTTGTCTGCTGATCCAAGGTGCAAAGCAGAGAAGGGCTCACGGAAAGAGTTGCATCACCCAAAAAGGAAATGGGTTTGCAGGTAGGGCTCAAGGCAAAGGCTCCAAGTGCAAGCAAAGCTTTATCAGAGCTTACATTGTTATGCCCTGTAACTGGTGCCTTGCAGCTCCAGTTTAGGAAGCGGAGAATGAAAGAATGCATTAATCTGGCTGAAATCCACATAACAGGATTGTGTGCGAAACAAGTGAAATCAGAGTGCGGGTGTGAAATACAGCTTGAGGAGGAGGAGGGAATACGCTAGGAACAGCGGCTTTCTAACCTCCTTACTGCAGCTGAACAGGCTTTAAGAGGCATTAGGATTTGTTCTGTGTAGTGAGAGGGGCAGGAAAAATCGGGACCTACTTCTGTTAGTTGATGATTTTATTTTTTTTTCAGCAGAATGTTCTCCCCAGAAGTAGGGCTGTTGGAGCATGCTGTCAGGGAAGCGATTTGCATTTGGTGGAACTGCCCCTCGGTTCTTGCAGCTCACGCTGCCCTTGTGGCACTTCAACACTAGTCATTTGTTGTAGGCTCTGCGTTTGATGTTGTGATTGTCACCAGTTGCTCTGCAGAAGAGGATTGTGCAACAGCCGAGGACTGCCGGTCTCTGGGAAGAGGCAGAGAACATGCATTCGGATCTCAGACTCCAGACAGGGAAGCCTCTTTGTGCAGTAACAGAAATTGCTTGAATTATGGATAATCTGCTGCATAAATCTGGCTTCTCCCATTTCTTAAAGCTTCCTATCCATGCAATTTGGAAACTTGTATCGACAGTGAAAGACAAGAGGATTCAAGAAAAGGTAAAAGCAACTTTAAAACCCCCAAACCTTTGACTGTAACCCTGTGGGTGACCTGGCTGTATCTCAAGGGGAGAGGGTCAGAAATCTAGTTGCTTTGTAAATGTTGGAATCTGGGAGTAATGGCTATGTTGAAGTTTTTATGAGAGCTCTGTGGCTTTCAGAAAATTTGCTCTGAGAACAAATAACTTTTGATTGAGGAAATTACTGGACACTTAAAGCAATTGGGGTCTGAGACCATGAAGCTTTAAGTAGTTGTTACTTGTCTGTTGAGGACCACAAAAATCTGTATTTCACTGCTGTAAGAAGCAGGTTTTGGTGTAATTCCAGTTCATCTTGAATAACCCCTCTCCATCCTAGCTGGCAGAAGAACTCTTAAACTTCCTTTTACTTTTGATAGTCTTGAATCTGCTTGTTAAACTAAAGAGGGTATATTTGAGAAAATGAATTCCTAAATATGTATATAAAGCAAACCAGACTTCCCCTCAGCTCTGCTGCTAGCCATGAACTTTATGCTGTGCTGCTCTGTGCTGCAAGGGCTTTGTCTCTAGTGGGAGATGTTAACTGGTCTGAGATCAGGTGGAAGGACGGGTCGGTATTTGGGCTGTCCTGTAACTCTGTGCTAAATACAAGGCTGAATTCTTGGCAGTAGGGCTTGTAATTTAGTTTCTTAAATATTTTCATGGACTGTGATTTCTTGACCTACATGCAACATGACTGTCCTTACAACTGAACCGTTACCTAAAGTTGTTGCTGTTTCACAAGGAAATGAAGTTATTTAGCATGGGGAGAGGGGGTGAGTCTGGAAGGGGGCCAGCTCTGAGGAGCTGCTGTTCTTTCATCCAGTACATGCTCAATATTCAGCTATGTGATGAGCATTTGGAGCAGCCTGTAGCAAGAGCTGAAATCCTGCATTCCTTCCAAGCAGTTAAACCCTTTGCTCTTTGTGCTCTAACTGATGTGGAATAGCATACTTCTCTAAATGGGAGGTCAGCAGGCAAAGAAAGACACATTCCTTTGGCGTGATACATTTTGGAAAAGAAGTACTAGGGCCATAACTGGCAGGGGGCGAGGGGGAAATCTGCCTTTCCTGTTTTGCTGCAGTAATACTCGTCATTTTCTTTCCTACTCCTCATGTTTTCACAATGGCTAACAGCTCAAGCACTACATGCTCAAAGAAACATCACATTAATTCTCCTTGGGTTTGTCCGAGGTTGGCAGGGCTGATATTCACCAAATACCAACATTTGCTGCTTTGACTCTACAAACACTTGGAGGGCTGGGAAGTGCAGTTGAGCTCAGTAGGTTGCCCTGCATGGTGCTGAGAATAAGCTTTTTATTTCTGAGGATCACATTATTTTATCTAGCAGGGTAAGTCCTTGGGATTGTTTGCTTAATACTGGCTCAATGCCTTTTAATAAATATTATCAGAGGATGACTAACAGCTTTTTCTTTTAGAGATTTTATTGTTGTTTTCTCAAAATTCACCCTTTAATGATCCAGACAGGTACTAAATTAAAGCTCGGGAGGGCTGATGGATCCATGCTAACAGTGCTGTTACGTTCTGCTCGGACAGTTCTTGTCTGGTGCTCGTGGTGCTGCTTGTGTAGGCTTGGAGGCACAAGTCACAAGCAGAGGATGTATGTGGGGCTCGCTGGCTACCAACTGAAGCTGGTCAGGGCTTGTCCTGAGAGCTGAACTTCAGAGGATGCATAGATTGGTTATAACTTCAACATTACTTGGTGAGATTGAATGGTTAGAGAGTAACCTCTGACTGGCTGCTAAATTAAATCATTCTGTACGTGTAAGGATGTAAATATCTTCAGTGCAATATACTTTTGGCATGGCTGCTCCAGACCGCTGGAAAAAATCCATTTAATCAAAGCAAGCAATGATGTGGTTATTAGCACGTTAGTCCCGAGACACGAAGCTTTATCAATATGAAATGAACTGAATGCGCTGCTACTATTCATTCTCTTTACATTGCCTGATGTTATGCACTGAATGTAATGAGGCTTGTTGAAGAACTGCTGCTCTGTGATGTTCCAGCGGAGATATGCATCCTAGGAGACTTGTGCACTGATCAAACATTTTAAATGAAATGCAACATTCAGATAAGTGGAATGGTTTCACTCTGAGGTCAGCTTTGCACGCTCACTCCAGTGAGTTGCATTTTACTCTGGAAACCAGACAACTAAAAATCCTGTTTACTAGTTGCTTAGAAACTTTACAGAAACTAATTGTCAGTAAGAGCATTAGACATCAAATATTTCAGCAAAAACTAAAGCTGCAAAATAAATGCCTCTTGTTCAGAAAACAACAGATTCTGGAAATTGCCACAGAACCTCATTGAGTGCAAGAAACAGATTATAAGAAGGACATGTGTATGGTTAAGAACATCCAGACTTATGCTAAGAAGGATAAACCTGCTTGCTTCAGGCACACAGCAAGGTTTAGAAAGACTATTTCCATACTGGCAGTGTATTAAAGAATGGTTTCCTTTTGTGGATCGCTCCTTGCCGATGTCTGAACATACTAGGCCCAGGAGCATGGACTTCATCCAGTATCGGTATGAGCCAATAATGGAATTATTGATGATCTTGAAGATTTTTCTCTCCCACTTTTAACTCAGTCTTGAATGTTTTAAAGCACAAAAATCTGAAAGCTCCTTGACAAGCTTTATAGAAGTGGTATGAAAATGTGTTTTATGGCTATATGGTAGACTAACTTTGAGAATAAGTGACATTTTAACAGCATAGTTGAGTTTTGGAGGTAATTCTGGTTAAATGAGGCTTTTATCCAGAACTGTAGAACTATTTATTATGGGAATATGTATTTTTTAGGAGTAATTCTTACCTAATTCTGTACTTTGAATTTTTCCATATAAATTATTATGGTAACTTCTTAGAAGATTTGAGGTATTTAATATTAATTCAGCCTGAGTAAGGAATGAATGAAACAATGTCCTAGGATGTGGAACTACCATTAACAGATGAAGTAGAGGGTTTTTTCTTATAACTTAAGGAATAAGCTGCAAATAAAAATGATACTGAAGTAACTTACAAGATATAGAAAGGAAGACACCAGAGAGAAGGTGAAATATAATCTGTGTTTTGATATGGTCACTGCTGCTTTTGGGGGGCTGGAAAATCCAAAGCCCTGTGAATTTTAACCTTGGAACTGACTGCGAGCAATCCTGAAACAGCAGCTGAGTAGCCCTGGACGTGAGCTTTCCCCAGTGACTGTGCAGTGGGCGTGTGGTTTTCGTGACATGTCTGGCTAATCCCGGTCAACCCCACTCCTGAGCGTGTCAGCCAGAACACTGTTTGCGCCTGCTAATAAAGCCGTAGGACAGCCAAAAACGTGCCAGTTAGTTCCTTGTCGAACATAAAAGGCCTGTTGTTTCAAGGTGTTTAAGAGGCCTCTCTGCTTAGATAAATCACAATAGAAAGCGTGTATGTGGCTTGTTGAAAGGTGTACATGCCGGGAGGGTTTTCTCTTTTCCTTGAAGTAATTTTTCAATTCATTTGGCAAAGCAAGTAAAACGTTGCCTTTGCTAGTTTGAGCATACCTGGATTAGCATTTGAGGAAGTGACTTTTCAAGGGTTATTGTAAGGCTACCCCTTGCCATAGCACAGCCATAAAACTTGGACTTCCTGTTGACAATGCCAGTTGGACCCTGTCATAAAGGTTTTTCCTGGAAGAAACCACAGGATGTAAAGGAAAAAAGCAATTGGCTTCCAAAGGACATCTGACCAACATTAAAGAAAATGGAGGAGACTGTGTTCTGTGCTGAGAAACCACCAGCATTCCTTCTGAATCCTAGCAGTAAATAAACACTTCTTGCAGCCAGCACTTCCTTAACTTGTTGTTGAGCTCCACACCAGCCACGAGATGAGCACTGAAACACTTTTTGTAGCTAACAGTTCATGCGTAAGGGTGATACCATCAATGAGCATTAACAGCTGGGGCTTGATCTTTCAAGGAACCCACCAAATGAGCTCTGGGATCCCAGAACGGAGGCAGCACAGGCTGCTTTGTACGTTGTGCTTGGTATTGAGGGTATGTGTGTCTCTAGCAATTAATACAGCTGCTTGGGCAGAACCCTTTTTAGCCCCTCTTCTGAAGGAAGTGAGCTCTGCCTGTCCCTCTCTGCCAGTAACTGTGGAACTTGTAGATTACTTTGCCTGTAAATGTAGTCGTTACATGCCAAGCAACTTTAGTATGACTAAATCTGACCTGCTTGTGACATGCTGTTCCTGAAATCACAGGACTATTGGCATTTTAAAGGACACAGTTCATGTCCTCAAGTGACAGTGTAAGATTTTTCACAAGAATCTGCTCTAAACAGCTGTAAACAAAGATCAATTTTTGAAAAAGGTAAAACAATTTGGAGTTAAAATCATGGGAATTTGAAAGACAAATTCTTAAAAGCACCTGTTTTACTGGAACTGTTATCTACTGGAGAACATTCTCTAGGGGTCCTGTTCTGCAACTTCAAGAGCAGCAAAATCGAGGCTTTGGTTCCCGGTGTGTACACACACATAAGTAACTTCTAGTTAATCCATGGTGCTCCTACAGTGTCAGGGGCTTCCAGTGATAGTTTTATTTTTCCCACCTGGATGGATCATTTTCCACAGGTCCGAGCAATGAATCAGAAACATTTACAGTTTGGTATATTTTTAGTTTGGCAGGTTAAATAAACCATACTTACATGACTAGATGGATATAACTGGATTAGATTGTTAGTTATCTATTGTTAGGTTATATGTAAACAGACTTATGATTAAGTAAATAATAGAGAGGAATCATAGAAATACAGAAAGTAACATATTTGATATGATAAATATGATACCATATCTTAATATATCTTATAATATGAGCATATTATCTTCTGACCCTAAATGCATTATATGAAATATGTAAGATATATGATAGAAATTATGCCTCTGGTTAGATATGAGCAGATTATGGGCAGTTTTCAAAGAATATATAGAAACTTCAGGGTTATGATTTACTCTGAGCTGAACTTCAAATAGGAAAGAAGCTTTTCACTGGTCCATCCCTACTGGTTTCTGAAGCCTATAAACAGGGTTGTATCCTCAGAACTCCTCAAGAGCTCTGGATTACACTGAGGACCTTTACAGATGGAATGGGAGCTGCCTAATATTTTTACTGAATGAGAAACTCCTTTTTTCCTCCTGCATAGGCAGTTGGCATGCTGAGCCTGTACAGAACGTCCCCACTAGCCAGATGGTGGGGAGGAGGGCATACGGTACAAGTTTCGACTCTTGAAATTAAATCCCCCTCTGGTGCTTCTTGGCTTGTTGCAGATGCACAGAATGCAGCTGACGTTAGTGGCTGATTTACTGGAGGGGAGAGAGAGAGAGGGGGGCACCTCAGGGCCCCCTTAACCCTCCCGTTGTGACCAGCTGGTGGAATATGCCCTCCCAAGCCAGGTGATAGCCACAGGCTTTGTCCTTCCCGTAGCTGCTCCTGCCAGCTCCAGCTGGGGCTGTGTCCAACCCTTGGTGATGCATGGGCTTGAGTATGTGATCGATTACTTCATGTAAGAGCTAGGCTGGAGCTGGTGATGTTGCTGGAAAATATTTGAGTACCTGTTTCCGAGGCAGACAGGAGCGTTGGGTGCTGCTGTGCAGTGGGTGTGTGGCTCTGATCCCGCTGTGCTGCAGCTGGATGTTCACCGGCAGGGGTGTGGAAATGCTCCTGCCCACCTCCCTTTTGTCCTGGCACAAGCTGGTGTCGCTGGGTAGGGAACCTGGTCAGAACAGCCTGGTTAAATGCGGATATTTTTGCTATGTGTGCTCTACTAAGTTTCTAAGTGCTGCATAACCTGCGTGTACAGGTTTCACTCCTCTTGCAGCCTTGCTGTTGGGGATTAACAGATGCATTAAGAATGCATCTGAATTCAGATTTAGTCTTTCAGTCGCCACTCGGGGATACCGCAAGGTTGGGGTCTCTCACGCTAAAGCACGTTGGTGCACTAGAAGCATGCTACGTTAATTGCTTTGCTCTGTAACCTCTGCCAGCTTAAAAAATGTGACCTAGATCACTTTTTTAAGGCATAAGGGAAGAAAAAAATCCTCTGAATGCTTCACTTCCATTTACTTACACGTGGTAGTAGCTCTGAAAATAAAAAGGAAAGCAGAATGTGAGCTCTCCTGTAAACCAAGAGTTTATCGCTAATTTCTCCCAAGCTCGAGAGTTGCTGCGTGCTTTCACTAGATAGAATTTTTGGCTCTGAGTGTGAATAAAATTACATAGCCCAACACATTATGCTGAGGTGTTTTATCAAACAAGTTACCTTATTGTTGCCAGGAGCCAAAATCTTATAGCTACGTAAACATCTGTTTACTCACTGCCAGCTCCTTACCGAGCATTACCTTCACCCCGTTTTACCTCCACCAATAGTCTTGAAAAAGAACTTCCAAGTGCAGAGCCACTTGGCAGGATGCTTGTCTGTAATATATGCAGCATTCCTGAAATTCTTGGCACGTTAGCCTTGAATCAAGTCCAACTGAAGTACTTCACTACTGCAGGGTTTTTTTAACTGTTTATCGTTTCCTTGTTATTCTCCACCGCAGACATTTCACTGTTATGCAACTGGAATGTTTTTTAAAGCAAATGGGGTGGTGTTCTTTCCCATTTAACAAATTGCAGCAACCTTTTGGCAAGATATAAGCCTTTAGCGGGAGCAGTTTCCCACCTTCTGCTGCACGGGGGCCATGGGTGACTGCAGCTGGCGGAGCAGAGGAGGGTGCCCGTGTCCGGGTGTCCTCGCAAGGCGTGTTGCCCACCTCAACCAAGACTCCCAATAGCTGCTGGCCGCACAGCACATTCCCATCACAGAGCACCAGCTCCTTGAAGGTGTCTCTCGGCTGTCTTATGGGCAGCAGGAAACCAGCCCCTCATAAAATGAGTAGGGTTGTCTCTGGAAATGTGAAGCCCTGGCAGACAGGATGGAGGCACTTCTGAGAGCTTCCATTTCGGTAGTGAAGCCTTTCCTGGAATAGTCAGCTTGGAAAACCGTCACTGAGGGTGAACTACAAACAGCTGAAGAGCTCTGTGTGCCCTGAATGAGGGGAGGGGAAACCTCTGTGGAAAATATGCAATCAATACTTTAAATTTATTTCAAAATAGTGCAGCAGATAGAGAATGTCAGGTGAGTATGGAATATGTGGGAGAGATGGAACGTATTGAGATGAAACGTGTAGAAGATGAAATACAGGTTTGAGATGAGTGCGATGGTCAGAAAAGGAATTCATTTAGTCATTCCCTGAAGGACAGATTCAACTGGATTTTCCCGAGTGAGAAGGCTGGAGCTCCCACAGCCCTGCCGCTGCCCACGCCAGCTCCGGGAGCCCAGCAGGAACACCTTTTCTGAGGTGGGCTTTCATCTGGGCTGGATCAGAGCCCCTGAGGCCGGTCACCAGAGGCGACCGTGTCGGGGCAGCACGCAGGGAGTGCAGAACTGAGCCTCGGCGAGAGGAGAGCCACAAAAGCTGGACTTTAAGTGAAACTTCTGTGCTGCTGCACCCCTCTCCAAACCTAGGATGTTAGGGATGGGAGGAAAGGGTTAAACTTAATGGTGTTTTAAAAATCAGTGAAATCTAATTTAAGACTGCCACAAGCCAGAGTTCCCTAATTAGCATAATTGCACAGTGGCAAGGCAGGGCTGAGCTCAGGTAATTTGAAAATGTAGCTGTGTTCCTTACCTCTTAACATGCTCAGATGTACCAAATGAAACGAGTACTTGTTTCCTCTGGGAAACCTGTGCCAGTTTTCTTCTTTTAAACTTGGTGAACTGCCTTTATTTTATATCTATATACACACACATACAAACATTCAAACTTTAGGTGGAATTCCATGGATTTTCCTCTGGAGTACTTTTTTCAGAGCTGAGGTGATCGCAGTCTGCAAGCTGATAGAAGCAAGCTAAAAAGAGAAAGCTGGTGATCAGTATTGCATATCCTTTCACGTGCTGTTTTTTAAAGAAATTCTAACTGTGAAGTTTAGGGATTGATTGGCTTTTTCATATTTGAATTTGTATGGTCTTCTAATTGGTGTATGTATTGTCCCTGGAATTAGTCTGTTGTGGCTAGACACGTTTGCTCGTTGCACGTTCAGAGGAGCATTTTATTGCAAGGTTTTTAAATATTTGTTTTACATATTTTAATGTTATTGTGACTTGTGAGTACAACTGGGTACTGTAAGCAAAGCCTTTTCTTAACGTCAGACTTTATCTCCACAGTCCTACTGTAATAACGTTGCTTTGGGTGGCCAAGTCATGCCTCTGCCACATGCTTGTCTGTGGCTTCCTGAAGCTGCCGGGCTGGCCTGGAGCTCTCACGTGCCACGCTCACGAGAAGGTTGGGATTTTTACAGACACACAAGCAGAGGATGTTTCTCAGCAGGCAGACAGTCACAGACCCTTGGATCTCAATAGCTTCAGTTGCGAACAAGCTCGGTAACGTTCAAGAACTCCCTTCCAGTCTTCTCCCCAAAACTTTCCGTGGCATTAAGGAATCCACGTAGGCTGTGGATGTAAACTGTATTTGGACCTACACGCTTTGTTGGTTTTCTTCATGAAAATATTAGTTTTCAATATCAGATGTTACCGTTAACTATGAGAAGCCAAAGCTGCGTGTTTTAACGAAGTAACCATGTTTTTCCTGATGGGTTATTTCCCCTCGATTTCAAACCTGAGGCATCACAACTGCTGTCACTGGTGGCTCAGCCTGGTTCTTTGCTTGCCTTGCAAACAAGTCACCACCAGCAGCAGCGTCTGGGAGAGGCCTTGTTACCACAAGGGCAGCGCTGCCCCTGTAGTCGCGGGGTACCTCATGGAGCAGCCACAGAGGCGCTCGCAGGGCATGGCGAGGGTATGGACAGGTCAGAAATCGTGCGCTGGGTGTCCTCAGACCGTACCCCACTTGTTGTCATCGTGTGTTGCTGGGCGCCGGTGTCTGGAGCCTGTACCTCACATCACTTGTACCGCTTCTTTACCCCTCACAAGGGATGGACAAATCCGCGTTCCTGCAGCACGCCAAGAGCTTCGGAAGCAGCAGGCGTGCTCTTTAACCGTTCGGCTGAGGGGCTCCCGGCGTGTGTTACGGGTCGGGAGGTTGCACCGAAACGCTCCAAGTGTCGTTCTGTTAAACGCTGCTTCTGGTTTGAAGCGCACACAGCCACGGGGGCGGGCCGCGGGTCGCGCCCTGTCCCGGCAGCTGCTCCTCGGGCCCCGCCACTCGCAGCCGCTTCTGCTCCGGCCCGGCGGCTCTGGGGGGAGCTCGGGGCCCGAGCCAGCGGCGGGGCTGCTGCTTACAGCCGGGCTTTAACCGGAGTCCCGGCGCCGAGCCGGGTTCCCGAGGGAAGCGTGGGTCTCTCCTTCAGCTGCCCCGGGGGGGGCGTGACCGCGCTCCGGGGCTCGGCCCGGCCCCGCGGTGCCCGCGGCGCAGGCGCCCTCCCGGCCCTTCCCCGCCCTTCCGCCGCGCCGCCCCGCCCCGTCCGCCGCCGAATCCGCCGCCATCGGGGCCGTGAAGGGGCCGCGCAGGTGAGGGGAGCGCTGAGGC